>JAAAKG020216961.1:0-47335 GCA_010014905.2 Druon quercuslanigerum
TAATAATAAAATATATTTTGATTATTATAATATTTCTTTTTTTTTTTTGTTTTTTTATATATTTGCCAGAAGGGTAATGGGAGGGGGGTGGGGGGGGGGGGGGGGGGGGGGGGGGGGGGGGGGGGGGAGGTGCTCCTTGGCCACCCGAACTAAATCATTAAACATATTTTCGAACTTTCACTGATACATATATAACTAACTAGAATTTACCTATAACAAAAATTTCAAAATTAAAAATAGTAATACAAATTTCTAATTGTATCCAAAAAAGATTAAACCTATATAAAATCGCAACCAATTTTAAGGATTTTTCAAGGCAACATTTTTTTCGACAGACTGGAACGAACCCAAGGAAAAGAGTTTAAAAATGCAAAAACAAATTTCAAATTTCGATTTATCTTAAAAAATGGGAAATGATAAGCGAAGATTGACCAAATTTTTATGTTTTGATGAAGGTCCTTGACCACTTCAAGCTTACAAATTAAAGAAAGATATAGTATATGTAAAGGGTTACGTTTCTTGTGCACCATAAATGAGCTCAGAAAAATTATTTTCAAAATTATAAATAAGTCGACTGATATCAAAACTGGTGGCTTGGCCATGAGAAACTGAACAATTAAAAAGATTTTCAAAAGGCAAGGAAGATTTTGAATGATATCGAAAACGGTAGGAAATGCGCAAAAACTTACAAAATTAATAATAAATAACAATTAGAATTAATATTGACGAAACTCGGTGCATTTCTAGATTTTCGGAAATCCTTGATAGATACTTGAAAACTGTCAAAATTTTAAATATTCTTTAATAGAGGAAAGAGTCATTCGGATTGAAACTAATTTAATGGCGAGTTTAGATGAGCCTCGGATTAATCGAATTGGGTACACAGATTGAATCGGATAAAAAATGACTCAGAATAAAAGTCTATTTTGATTGACGGATTAAAAAAGGAATCAGAGGTTCGGATTGGTGCTCGGTTTACTTGAATAAACGCCGGGAGTTAGGATCATCGCAAACACTAAATCATGCTTTGGATGAGCTTTGAATTCATTTGCTTCATGCATCAGATAGAGAATACGCCTGAGCTTGAAAGCATTCCAAAGATTAGAACTTGCTTTGTATGAGTTTTGGAATCACTTGGATTTGGCATCCAGTTGAGAGGGCATCCGAACTTAAGAGTATTGCAAAGATTAAAACTTGCTTGCGATGAGTTTTAGATACACTTGGATTGAACATCCGATAGAGAAGGCGCCTGAACTCAAGAGAATTGCAAAAATGAAAACTTGATTCGGATGGCCTTTGGGTTCATTTGGATTAGGCATCGCTGTGAGAAGGCGCTCGAACTTAAAAGCGTTCTAAAGATTAGGACTTGCTTGGTACAAGTGTTGGATTCACTTTGATTTGGAATATCATTGAGATGGCACGCGGCCTTAAATGCGTTAAAAAGATTAGATCTTACTAAGTGTGAATTTTCGATTCACTAGCATTGGGCATCGATTTGATAGAAGGCCCGCACTTAAGAAGCTTACGAAGCTTCAGTCGTGATTGGGATGAGCTTTGTATGAATTTCAATTGGGCATCGGATTGAGAAGACGTCCGGACTTGCGAGCATTGCAAAGATTAGAACAAGCTTGCTATTTGTTTTTGATTCACTTGGATTGGGCATCGGATTGAGAAGGCGCCCGGACTTAAAAGCATTGCAAAGATTAAAATCTGTTTGAGAATGAGCTTTGGATTCATTCTGAGTGGTACACGTAATTAAAACGGCTCCTAGACTTAAGAGTGGTGCAATGATTAAAACTGCCTTGGTATCAAAAGTAAAAATAATTCATCTTGGCTAAGACTTCATCCAAGACATAGCAAAGATATAGCCAATACGTTTTTGTAAGTCTCGCCCTTGGCCGCGAGCGAGAATTTATTTTAGGTCTGAGTTATAAAGGGCACTCAAGGGCCCTGACAAAAGAAAATTATTTATCTTCAAGGTATTTATTTTTCTTGCATTCTTAATTTTGGTTTAACTGCAATAATTATGGTCTAGGGATAGAAAATCCAAAAAATATTATCCATTTTTATCCCTATCGCCATCAGTTCAATAGATACTTGTAGAAAGTCACAGTTTTAATCTTTTAACGGAAAATTTTATATGCCTGTAGTTCTGGAGACTGACATGTTCCCAATTTTAAATGACCAGAGAATATATTACAAAATTACAAGTTCTATCGGCCGTGAAATTGGAATGCTTAGCAGATGTCAACTGCTTGGCCCCAGCCTGGCTAGCTAATTCCTGGAAATATCAAGCCCTGCCGGCGGGGGTCCTTAGTTTGTAGAGGTCGGCGTGTAATCGACAAAAAATTCACAAACGAAAACTTTTGAAATTTAGATCCTAGAAAATAATTAGGCCTTTAAATATCAATATAACTTTCTTTACAAAAAATTATTTTTGCATCTCACGACATAAACTTCTTGTCTTCAGACAAGTTTACCTTGACTGGTCTTAGGATTTACAATAAAATTCTTATCTCAAGACAAGCACACTCTGAATTTTCTTCAAAAGCCGTCGTGAACCTTAGGCATAAACTCGAGACTTAGGCTTTCGACTACTAAGTCTTGCCCCTGCCAACCAGCGAGACATAGACGTCTTGGAGACGAACTCGAGACGAGCCAATTCGAACACTTGTATTGGGAATCGGATTAAGCATGCGTTCGGTCTTAAAAGCTTTGCATAGAATAAATCTGCTTGTTTTGAATTTTTGATTCATTGCGATTGGGCATCGGATGAAGAAGACGCCCGACCTTGAAAGCGTGGCAGAGATTAGAACTTGCTTGATGTGAATTTTGAATTCACTTCGATTGGGCATCCAATTGAGAGGGCACCTGGACTTAAGACATTGCAAAGAACAAAACTTCCTTAGGATGAATTATGGTCTAATTTGGATTAGGCACTGGATTGAGCAGACACCCGGCCTTGAGAGCATTCCAAAAATTTAAACTTGCATTCCACACTCTAAATCCCGGTTCAAACAATGGTAAAAAAAATTCGGGTTCCTTGAGCTGGAATTTCTCGTCCAATCCACGAACATCGGTCCTATCTTGGACCGACCTAGGTATTCTAACCTACACTGGCAACGTTCCACGTGCAGCATGCGCCTACACTCCGCACATGCGCGTGACGCTTGTCTCTCTCCTTGGACCAGATTCCAATCCCATTTGGACTGGATTCCAGTCCCGTTTGGACTGTTTGCGAGCATCAGTCTAAGAGTTGGATTGAACACCACCTACCCGGTCCATTGGACCATACAGTCAGTCCATTGGACCGGAATCGCAGGCTTGATTATTGCTTGGACCGAAATTCCGGTCCTAGGGATTTATAGTGCAAAGATTAGAATTTTCTTGGTATGATTTTTGAATTTACTTGGATTCGGCATCAGACTGAGCAGACTCCCGGCCTTTAAAGCATTGTAAACATTATATCTGCATTTTGTGAATTTTTTATTTACTTAGATTGGACATCGGATTGAAAAAGCGCCCAAACTTAGGAGCATTGCAAAAATTAAAACTTGCTTGTGATGAGCTTTGGATTCATTTGATTTAGGCATCCAATTGAGAAGACGTCCGGACTTGCGAGCATTGCAAAGATTAGAATTTGCTTGGTATGAGTTTTGGATTCAGTTGAATTGGACATCGGATTGAGAAGGCGCCCTGATTTAAAAAAATGGAATGTATTAAAACTGCTTGGGAGGATTTAGGATTTGATTCGCATGGGGATCGAATTTAAAAGGAGTTAAACTTTATTTCCGATCCGAATAATTTATTGAAATTTCTATCATTTCTAGTAAAACTTAACTCATTATGTTATTTGAAATAATGGGGAATTTCTTAGTTGAATACTTGGAATTGCTTACCGAAAATATATGAATTTATCAAGGGCTATAAACTGAAATAGAATGGGAGGCAAATATAATTTTTGGAACAAAATAGGATTTTCTTACATTTTGCGTTTTATTTGAATAATTAAACAATGTTGCAAAACTTTTGATCTCTGTACGACTCTGTGCCACCTGAACAAATATTTGATACTTATCATTCAGAGCTCCAGAATGGAAGAATTAGCATTACATAAGCATACCATATTTTTTTAGCCATAAGCGAATCTGGTTATTGAGAGTTACATGAAAACATCATAAATTTGTTGAAACCACAGAAAAAAACCTAGCATATATTGAGTAATTCGGACTAAGTTCACTATTTCGTATCGATGAAAATCCGCAAGAAATATTCGCATATTCATTAGCAACCGGGATCGCGAGGAATAAGTCCATATTTCAGTTCTCAGTTGGTGTATCCATCCAGAAAAAAATGAAGATCGTAATTCTACTCTTTACCTGCTTAAGTTTTCTTGATTTTGCAAGTAAGTTTGCAGGCGCATAATTTAAATAATAATAAGAGCGTTGGTCATACCCTTGGTTTGTTCCTATTACCACTCCCGACTAAAAGATGGCCTCCATCCGAGAGAGGCCTATTGCGGGTGGTACTGCGCGATACTAGTGACATAATCGCATAATTCGTTGCATTGGGGAGTTAGCCCAATGCAACGTGGCTGACTGCAAGAGCCGTAGCTTTCGGGTGATGGGGTCGCCACTTCCCTACATTCCAGCTGATGGTATTATCACGACAAAAGTGGTAGAAAAGGGGGCGAAATATCAAGCTCTTCTTTTCGAGCTGAGCATGCTGTACCAATGCTACAAAGTCTATCTCGTGGTTCTCATAATCGGCTCCTTTGAACGTCTGAAAGCTTGATTTCTTAGCAAATAAAAAAAATCCCGGCTTACCAGCATCAGGTTCAGTCCATCGCGAGCCAGATGCTAAAGGCTCTTCTTCTAGGATCAGTTCATCTGTTCAGTCCACATTGTTCCTCTTAACATTGTATAAAGATTGGTAGCTCTAAAAAAGCAACCTGAGGTGAAATATTCACCTCCAAATCAGCCGTCGGTTACGTAAGGTCATCTGCGGCTAGAGACTGCACTCTGAGGAATACAATTTATACAATTTCTCATAATAAGAGCCTTAGTAGCCCAGTTCTTATGCGCTCGGACTTCACGCAAGAGGTGATCGACCCCTGATCCAGTACCTCTGAACATTATTCTATGTTTCTTTATCGAGGTTCTGGTGGTTCGGATCCCGCCTCAAGCTTTAGGTCCCCCATCATGCACATGGTTGCTACCCAGATCGTGAATGATTGGGTTAAAACCAGGCTTTGTCCATCTCAATGGTGCTGTTATTCTTAATCCGAGCTTGGGCTCTAACCCCACTGCTCCGCTTTCCCCTACTCGCACAAAGTTCGGATCCGAATTTCTCAATAATGCCGCGCGAACGTTAGGGATCATCTATAAACTACTCTATCAATTATTAATAATTGTTGACCGCTTCCTCTCCTCATTGACAAGCGTTGATTTTGTTATTACCCGCCCCCCCCCCACACACACCTCACGGTGTCTACGTGAACATGTAATGAATTATAAACTTCGGTAATAAATAAACGTTTAAAACAGTCAATCTGGGTATTATTGCATTTTCAAACTAAGAAAGGTAAAGTTTTAACCAAAAATGGAATAGGTAAATTTATGATCCCAAACAATATTTTTAAATTATACAAAAATGAATTTTCTAGCAAATAGTTGTTTTTCTTTACTAAATTATTGAACCTTAAATAATGAGGAATTTTGTATACAGTACCGTTTAATTATCAAAATAAAAGTATGAGATTTTGATAAGAAAAGTTCATTTTCTATCAAGAAAGGCGTGCTTCCAACAAAATAGAAGAAATCTGAACCCAAAAGTTGAATTTTCAACTAAACTAGATCAATTTTTAACAAAAAAATGACCTTTCAATAAAATAGTTAAATTTTACCAGAAGATGAATTTACACTTAAAAAATAATCATTTTCGATCAAGAATGGAGTAGGCAAATTTTCAATTACGAAAGTAATTTTTCAAAAATGAAAAGGAGTTTTTAACAAAACAGTTTCATTTCTAGCCAGCAAAATTTTGAATCGTTATAGAAAAAATGAAGTTTTGAGCAAGCGGTTTAACATTAAAACTTAGTTGGTAAATTTTTAACGAAAAGGATAGATTTTTAATCAAACAGATTATTTCTCTACTGTAACAAAAACAAATTTTTAACTTAATTTTTGAATTAAAAAAAAATTTATGACAAAATAGACGAATTTTAAATAAAATTGAAGGATTCTCAAGCAAAAAGTTGACATTTTAAGAAATAATTTTTTTTTCATTTTAAAGAATGTAGTACAACTTTAAAATCTAGTCGTTTAATTTTTAACCGAAAAAAAAACGAATTTCTAATTAAATTTAAGAATTCTTTAACTTCTAAACGATAAATTAATGCAAGAGCGGCACTATTGAGAAAAGTCTTCCGAAATTCGTGCGCGCTCGAGAGCGTAAGAGTGGCGGGGGACCCTATTCCGAGAAAAGTGATGCCCCTGCAAGCTCGCTCGCACTACTATTGAGAAGGTCGACTGAATGCTGAATGTAGCAGACTGCTCTTATCAGATCACTTCATTAGATTAGAAAAATTCGTCCTCGGCTAATAATATATACGGAAACAGCCCCATACAGACTATTAAAAAATCTAGCTTTAACCAAAAATGCTTTCGGAATAATGAACTGTGACCATCTAAAGCCTGATACAAAATAAATATTATAATAAATACCGTCTAAAGAACGAATTTGAGAAATTAATGATTTTTTTGCCAAAGAGAAAGTGCGATTCTCTTTTATTCAAAACGAGATAAAACTCTCCAGTTATTGTAAACAATTGGCAACTGTTTCTATCAGTCTGTTACTAATAAGAAAATAATGTTAATCTTTAGCGAAAACTTGACTCTTAAGATCATAATAATGAGTATATTCGAATCATTTTGATCTTATTTTAGGAATCTCCGTTATACTAAACGAAATAGTCGCCAGTTTTTTGCGTGAATATCGTAACTAATATTTTATTTATCCGCGTGCAATTGACAATTACACTTACACAGAAAAAAACGATGTTCCCAAACGCGTAATATAATCGGTAAAGCAGAATAATCGCGAGTTTAGATTCTCCTGTGCCACAGAGAATATATTTTGTAATCACGTTTCTTTATTGATTAACTTTCAGGTAAATTAGACGATCAAAAGTCGTAAAAAAGTCGCTCACGAGCTAAAAGTTCTTCAACTTGGCTTCACTTAATACGTAACCTCGAATCAGATAATTACGATCATAAAAATCGATCATTCATATCACCTGAAAGACATGCTCTTGATTTCTGTACATTATTTTTGAAAGAGTGTTTTGAACTCAGTTTATCTTTCAGTTAAAAAAATTTTTTTCATTTCTAATTAGGTGCGATGAAGAGACCACCAAGTCCAACGAAAATAAGTCCACTGAATGTAAAATCATCAAGAGCAAGTTCACCAAGGTCAAGTTCACAAGGCGCACTACCTACGGAATTCCCTGAAAATACCCGTGCTTTTGTACAAACCGAAGACGGAAATGTTTTTTCTGGCCCGGTTACATACTTGCGTGACCAAATAATTCCTCCCTGGGTTTTTTATTCCGCTGTGATAAGGGGTGGACTAGAAAGCTTTCTCTTAGCCATGCCTAATGGCGATGTTTTATCGTCAGTTCTATCACAACACAACGAGACTTTTAATATTAATGATGAATTGCCTTCACAACCCCGCTGCTTTTTATTGTATGGAAATGAAAATATTTTGGTAGCAAATCTTCAGCCGTACGAAATTTTTCCACAGCAGAGGCCTACTGTGCCGCGCAGTTTCGTACGAATGCCAGAAGAATTAATCCGTTACTATGGAGATATGCATCATTTTCGCGGTTCTCGTCCTAGCTGGCTACGGTGAAATATAGATATTAGGAACTAGATAAAAAATTTTTAAATTTGCTTCTCTAAAATGCGATAATAGGCAATATCCATTTTTGCCAGTATAGAGCAACAAGATTATCCTTGGATCTAGTTAGAGAAAAATTTTTATCTGAAATTTATGTAACCTTCTCGAATCAAGGCCTAATTCTCTAAAAATAATATTACTCAATTTTATTTTAATATTTGCTTGGGTCTATATTTTTAAATATTTATACTTATGCGTAACATTGTATCTGATGTGGAGTCTACCTCCCATTAAATAAATATTTCGAGGTCTTTTTTTGAATAACTGTTTATTTTTTTACCAAATAGTATTACAATTTATATTTTCTTAAACCTTACTTCTTACAAAAAAAGTTAGCTAAAAATTCAAAACATTTTTTTATAAGTGGACTTTAACGCAGAACTGCACAAAAAGTCGAAAGACTGCTCATTACAGTCTTATTAACTCTACTCAGGGCTGCGTAGTATAATTCTAGCATACATAGTGCTGCGCATTATTATATTTTCCTCGATGCTGCGCAATAGTCTTCTAGAATGCACGCATTTGCGCAACTGAACGCCATAGTGTCTAAAACAACTTAATACAGTTTCTACTCACATAGGACTACGCAGTAGTTTTATAGATGTAAACAAATGTAAAATATTATTCTGGGGCCATTCGAAGAATACGTGATACGTTTTGGAGGGGGGGGGGGGGGCTGCTAAAGTATCATTTTACATGTAATTACCAATGAAAAAAGTATCACGCAGTGAGAGAGGGGGGCAGAGGTTCCTAAAAAATGCATCTTGTATTTTTTGAATGCCCCCTCTACAATGCGCAGGACTGTAAATTAGATTTCCAAAACATGTATAAATCTGTCGCAGACTTCCGACATATTTGACACGGCACTTAAATTTCTTAATATCTAAAACGCTTTAATATAATTTCTGCTTGCGCAGAACGGCAGAGTCCATTCTGATTACTGCGCAATGCATGTAGTTCTATTTTTCTTAGGGCTCTAAAATATTTGTCTACTATAGATGTCGTCGGGCAGTATTATATATCTACACCGCTAGCTGCGCAATAGCCTCTTATAATGAACTCAGCTACGCAGTTAAATTCTATAGCATCTACGTAATAGCCTAATAGAATTACTGTGGAATAAAGTTCTGTTGTCTTCAAGACTCCACAGTAATTTTCGAACATACATGGTGACGCGCAATATTATTCTGTAACAAAAATGGATGCGCAGTAATGTTCTGCTATACTCATAAATGTGCCAGAGTCACATATTTTGCTATGGTAGAGTTCTACTAAACTTAAAGCTTCGCTTGTAGAAAATTAGTAAAGGTGGTAATAAAATGTGATTTCTTCAGAAAATTATGAAATTTAGTTTTTCTTCTCTATTTCATTTTCAACTAACCACAAAAATGATTATTTACGTCCTGTTTCACGTAGCGCTATCTGAAAAAGAAACTATTGGGTAACTCGATGTAGTAAGAAACCATATTTATAAGATGGAATAATAAAAATTAATGTATTTGTTTATCAAGCAATCAATTTACTTTGTCAACTAAAATGAGTGAAAAAAAAATATCTGACAAGCCCAGGTTTTTTCCAGGTATCTCAATTTTTTTCAGGTAAAATTTTTCATTGTAGAGAGCAATTCGAATATTTCCCAATTTTTTTAATAACTGACTCGGAATTTCTATACAGTTTCGCAAGTTTACTATAATTAATGCTTTTTTTTAGTTTCTAGGGATCTAATAAATATGTTAAATTCAGACAGTTTTAACAGATTTGAAAGATAATTTTTGAACCAAATAGTTGAATTTTTATCCAAAAAGATTTATTTTTTACCAGCAAAAATGATTTTTAAAGAAATGAAATACATTTTTAACGAAAAAATTTAATTTTTAACTAAACTATAATAAAAAAGCAAATTTTTAACATTTTAGTTAAATTTTTAACGCAATTTGTAATTAAAAAAAATCCTAGAAAAAAACAGAAAATCAACCAAAGTTTCACTTTCAACCAAACAGTAGAATTTTCAACAAAAAATTGCAATTAAAAGAAAAATAATTGTCTACGAAAGAGGCAAGTTTTCAACCAGTGTTGAATTTTCAGCTCAAATTAAATCTTCAATTTGAATAGATAAATTTTAAACCAAAAGATTATTTTTACAACAAGTTGATTAATATTTAGACAAAAAGAGTAATTTTTTTACAAAAAAGGGTTTTTTTTTAACACAATAAATCCATTTTCATTTAAAATGGCAAATAACAATTAACTGGAATACTTGAATTTTCAACCAAAAAAATTCATTTTCTACCAGAATAAGATAAATTTTCAACAAAATACACAAATTTTAAATAAAACAGTTCAATTTTCCATTTAAAAAAGAAAAATTTTTAACCATAAACTAGCATTTAGAAGTAAAAAAGATCAATTTTCAACAAAAAATGGAATAGTTAAATACTCTCTTAAAGAATTAATTCCCCACAAAAAAAATCATAAATTTTAAACCAAAGTGATGAATTCTCAACTAAAATTATGATTCTTAAATTTAAATAAATTAATTTTCAATCACAAATATGACTTTGAAAGTATTCTACACAGTAATACGTATGAAAGAAGAATACTTTGCATATTTTAACAAGATAAGAGACTACTGCGCAACTGTTAATATGCAGCTACGTGAATTGTAGGAGACAACAGCACATCCATGGTTGTGACAGAACAATGATGTGCAGTGCTATGCAAGCTAGAAATATACTGCGTAGTTCTTAGTATATTTCAGCTGCACTGCAAGGTCTTGTTTAGTCGGGTTATGAACTCAAAATCCGACCCATCGGTTTCGGGTTTGTAGAGATCTTGCACTCTCCTATACATTATACTTGGCAGTATTTATATTATAGCATCAAACTCCGATAGGTTGCAACTTTTATTAATATTGTTTAGCTCATGATTTTTAAAATTGTGTTTTTCGAAAATACATATCGATAACATGCTGCGATAGATATCGAGCCTGAATATTAGTAAAAAAGTTGAAAAAAATGTGTTATTGTGGAATTATTGTGAAAAAATTAAATTTTTCACTATAACAATATATTCACAATGCCTATTGAAATAATTTTAGACATCTGAAATAGTTTTTAAATTGTTAGCATTTTCGTTATTTGCGGCTAACGAAAATGGATAATTGAGAAACATCTGTTACTAGGTCGCGCCGCTGATCACCAGAAAGATATAACCGTCTCAGAAACGAAATCATGACTAGCCAAGTCGCACTCAAGCCCAAATATTGTTACTTGAGACTTATTTAAAATGTCAAGCAAAATTCATGATGCAAATTGCATCGATAATTAATGTTTTATTCTTCATATATGCGATTGTTATTAATTTATTACTGGCAGGTATATTATTTCTCACGGAAAATATATGAATCTATTTAGAGCTGCACATATTAATTAAAAAAATTTACAGAACTGGAAAGCGTCACAAATATTAAATGTTTTAAACAAAACGCGATTGTGTATGAGATCAGTTTTATTGAAAGAATGAGAGAATATTGTGAAACT
Organism: Druon quercuslanigerum; assembly: GCA_010014905.2. Taxonomy (NCBI): domain Eukaryota; kingdom Metazoa; phylum Arthropoda; class Insecta; order Hymenoptera; family Cynipidae; genus Druon; species Druon quercuslanigerum. The sequence continues at coordinate 11,502 of JAAAKG020216961.1, forward strand.
TATAATTAGTCAACTTAACCTCGAACAACATGACATATGCTCCATTCATAGTTTCAAAGTGTAAAAGTAAAAATTATTTACAAATTATATTTATTTAGCATTGTGTAACTGAGTTTAAGGTAATGCCACCTAAAGACCGGAAGAGTATCTAAAGCGAAAGAAGAACTCTGACACATATTGAGCTATTCATTCACGTCTAATATTTCATATCGAATACAGTCGACATGAAAGGGTCACTAATTGATTAGTCGCGAAATCGCTAAAGAAGAAGTCAATACTTCTACTCTTAATGGTTGTTTTTTCCAGACAAAAATAAAGACCGTCAGTCTACTATATACCTGTTTAGGTTTTCTGGATTTTACAAGTAAGTGTTAAGTCATATAATCAGAGCTGGGCACAGTTAATCGGAAAGTTAACTCAGTTAATCGTGCATTCGTTAATATGTCGGAAATTTCTAAAGTGGGAGTCTGTAACCCATGTGCCACAGTGAGAGTCTGTAACCCATACGTGGCGCGTCCCCAGGCGGCGGATAGGGGATTACTCGCTGGAAACAGAGGGTAGGGCCTAAATAAAATAGGCCCCGTCGACCAAACAGACTGGGTGAAGGATACACCGTGAAAAAACCACCCAAGTTAAGGTGTTAACAACCGTACCGAGAACTGCATGGCACCAGTGCATGGTGATCCAAACGGTGTCTCTAGGATACTTCTCTAGGTAGACTTCTGTTTCTCTAGCTACTCGTGGTAGCATCATGGAGAATACCGAAAAAAACTAAGATAGGAGTGTGTATCAGGAGTTGGGTGGTCCATTGGACGTGACGGAGGAAACGGAGAAATCCCTTAATAAGAGGGATGTAGCGAAGATGGAGGTGACGTTTATGGAGCAGCATCATTTTCTCATAGACCTACAAAAGAAAGTGAAGGAAATGCGAAACTTTAGTAGCACAAAGGCGAATATGTGGCTTCCAATTAGCTCTACAGGGATCTCATCGAGAACGTTGTAAGAGCGGCTAGGACTAGAGCTATATCCAGAAAGTAGAAGGTCAAGGCTGGAAAGAGTACTAGCCAAGACTGTAGTCAGACTAAAGATGCCCTAGTGGCTCCCACTTCCGACGATAGGAAGGGAAAGAGGGAGGCCACCCTGAATCCAGTGGAGGTGAGCTCTTCCAAGCCTAGATACAAGAAAAAGAGGACTCGTGAGGTTACGGCTGTAACCTCGACCCCGAGAAAGGAAGAAGGGAAGGCGAAACCTACTTCCGGTAATTCCAGAAAGGAGAAGAAGAAGCCAAGACGAGGACGACCTTAGAGATCTTAAGGAGAAGGTTAACCTGACGCCCTTGGTGTCAAGATCAGGGGGGTCAGGGAAATGTGACATGGCGAAGTGTTGGTGGAGGTTGGTCCAGCTGCTGGTGGCAGAGGCAAATTGTCGGCGTCCACCAAAGAGGCTGTTGGTGGAAAGGGTTGAATACAGGAACTCGTCGCTCGTGTTGAGGTTGAGATTCTCGACCCTGGCACAACTACTATGAAGTAGGATGTCGAAGCTGCAGTCAGAAGCCACTTCAAGGAAGCTATTGGTGAGGTGAGGGTCAGTCTCACAAAGAAGCCCTTCAGAGGTTGCATGAGGGCATTTGTGGAACGGGGAGAAGAGTTGGCAGGGAGATTGGTGCGAACAGGACGCCTGAAGATAGGTTAGGTGTCCTGTCGGATTCGAGAGAGAGACGCTGAGAGAGGCTGGAGTATGTTAAGTTGGCAAATGAGTTGAAAGCCGAAGCACCGCTTAATGTGCTTTTGGCCTGGGACTTCGAAGTAATGTTTGCAACATTGTATCGGAGCCCCATGCCGAAAACCTAGGACTCTGAAGTAATGCGCAATCGGTTCCGGAGTTCACGGTTGACAGGGAAAAGGAGTTAAGGTTTAGTGGGAAGGTGCTGTTTGGTAAGTCGCACACTCACATTTATCCCTTGTGGACTATGCGCCCGTGTGCGCACTTTACGTGTATAACGTGGCTCATTTCGAAAAAAGTTGGGGTAACGGAGGTTAACAGAAGTTAAATAGTCCCTTAATCGCGATAATCCGTTAAAAGTTAACGAAAATTAAACACAGTTAATTAACGGCTTAACAGATTAACAAACCGATTAACGGTCTTACCCTGCTCTAAATATAATGAATGAAATATTCATAATCATTATTGTATTAATGGTAGCTCTAAAAAAATTTAGTGGACTTTTTTATTTGAACCCTTTAAGTCTACCTTATAGGGTACCAAAAAAACCCATAAGTAAAAAATTGGACTTTGCGAGATTCTGGCGCTAACGTATTTGCAAAATATTTAAAACATAAAATACTATTTCTCAAATTAATTTCAAGCGCTAGGTACAAAAAATACGTATTTTCATGTCTTTTTTTATGATTAAAAAAGCAGTCAAAATGATTTTTCTCTAACTTTTAACTTGTTAATTTATTGTATCTTGCGTGGCTTCGTGGATAAAGTGTATTATTATAGTCCTCAGTTTGAATTTTCATAGATCGAGCAAAAATCACATTAATCTAACATAAGATATTCCATTTGAATGATGATCATGTCAAAATTCTAATTTTCCTGCAAAACTATGGGTGCTATTGAAAAAAGTTTAAAAAGCATTTTGTATGTTTATTCAAGGCGAGAAATTTTCCTGTCGACTATTTTACGCTTTTTTGCTTTTTTTGGCTATAAATTGGAATTTTCGACTTTCTTATAGCATTTTCTACGTTTAAAGCGAAAACGGTTATTTTTATTAAAGAATAGTTTCAAACTATTTTGTAGAACCTTTGAAAAGAACAAATTTTGGCCTCTTGTATTTTTATGGGATATTGCCGTACAACATACAGGCATGTTCATAAAAACTATTTTTTCTGACTCAGGGGGTCTCAAAACATCGAAAAATGACGAAATCTGGACATTTCCAAAATTACACAATTCTAGGACGTTCCATCCGAACGATGAGAATATAAAAAAATTATTAATTAAAATAGTATGCTCTCAAAATAAGTGTCGAAAGTTACGATTTTTTCTGAAATATTCAAATTTTTTATCACTTTGAACTTTATCAGTTAATAACTAATACAAGGTAACAAACAAAATTGTATCAGCAGTTTATTATTGATAATAACTATCTTCTCTTATATAATTAGAAAGTTTCAGTTTTTCATGAAATTTTTTATTTTGCTTCGTCTTTTTAGTTATACACTTATGATAAATAATCACTCGAGGGAATCATTTTTAAAAAAATTTATTTCATTTTTTAAAATATATTTTTCTAAGGTAAAATAGATATTTGGAATATTCTTCAATTTTTGTATATGAATCATATTAAATATAAATTTGCCTTGAGAAATTTTTTGTTAAAATTAATATTAATATATGTTATTTATAAGAGTCTGAAAAACGACCTTTTTGGTCGATTCTAGTTTATGAGATATTCGTATCTTAAATCTTTTTTATACTATATTCATGTCCCCAAAGCAAGCGTTTCTTCCGAAAAATAATTTACATCAACAAATATAATTGTTCTTACTTGATCCGAAACCAGGATCGGGTAATTTAGTATCCCACTCCAGATTACGTAGCCAGACTTCTTTCATTAAGATCTTGGATACCAGAACTTAAGGGGCCACCCATCCCAAAGGAACGTAAAATTGACAAAAAAAAAATCTTTTTTGGCATTCTAGTGCAAACCTAGGACTGCTCTACTTTCCGTTTCTTCTTGTGAAAAACTGATCTTATTATTATCTGAAAGAACGTGTGAGTTGTTTTGTATTGTGAGGTCATTAGAGGCCCATTTTTGTAGACAGAAACCTCCATTAGGGAAAAGCTTATCCAAATCGACGAACTTGAGAACGGCGGAATTCAAGTCATCTGCTCCTTGCCATCAACATAAAAATCACATTCCAGGTTTTCTTTTGCTAAATGATAATTTAGATCTTTCATCCTGAGCTTTTTTTTAAACTATCGAAGAATAATAGACGTAATGACAGCTTGAAGTTTCGAGCCTACCTCTAATTGACCAATTAGTGATTTTCCACAGGATGTAGGAGATGAAGCATTGAAAATTACGCGGTGGCGAATAGTACTACTTGTTTCCCGGATTACGGGATGATGCGGTAAATATACCGGCTTTGAATTAGAATCTTTGTTTTCAAAAGGATTTTTTATTTCTCTCATATGTTGTAATTGCTCATATTCCTTTAGGAAGTTACTGTATTCTAGCTCTTATTCTGAATCATCTTTCAACCGACGTTCAATACTAAACATCGCCTATGCAATGCGAAACGATGCACCAAAAGCTTCTTGTCTATCTTTCCTAAATAAGAGACGCATGACATATCTACCATCTAGAAAGCCACTATGTGTGTCGAGAAAATATTTTTGGCACTGTTATTTATTTTTTGGTAAATGAATTTTTTCCGGAACTTTTTCTACTTTTCAAAAACGAGTAAGATCTTCTTCAAGAATTTTCTATAGTAGCCCAAGTATGCATTAAAGTTATAGCGTTCGCTGAAAAACTACAATTCATTAGAGGACTTGAAATAATCCAACCAAATATTGTTGATTGGATAGGTAATTCATTAGAAGGTCCTTGTATAAGACGAGCTAGCAAAAGTAAGCCGTAATAATCAGCTCCAAAGATAAGATCGATGTAAGTTTTTGTACAAAAAGGTTAAGGATCTGCTAAATCAAGATCAAAAAGATATTCCATTGAAAATTTTTTAACAGAGATGGCGCATATTTAGTGACACCTGGCAATACTAACAAGAAAAGCAAGGTGCCTAGACTATCTTTATAATAAGGAAAGGTAGTTAAATTGATTCGCAATTTTGCTGTCTCGATATAGACATCATAACTGCATGCTACTATTGTCTCTATGGGATAGTGCTGCGGTTTAAACCATAGATTCAGTGAGAAAACTTGGTTGAGAAACCTTGATCTAATAAAGCGCGACCAACAAATTCTCTGGCATTACTACAACATATTTTAATTCTAGCTGTCGGCTACATCGCGTTTTAACTAGTAGCATGATGCATTTTAGTATTAAAATTAACAGTAGATGTACCTGGTGTCAAATTAGAACGCGCATTTGCCTTATTCGAATTCGAAGAATGCTCTGCTTTATTCGACAAATTACAAGGCTCAAAGGTGTTAAAGGGTGCTTGATTTTTAGAATACTCAGTATGGAAATATTGCTCGCTGTGTAGCAAAGAATGATGTTTACTTTTGCCTTGAATACATATTGATTGAATTTAACAATAACGTGGTATATGACCTGGTCTTAAAAAATTAAAACAGCAACGATGCTCACGAGCAATCTTCATTCCTTTCGAAACAGGTTGAGCTTTAAATTGAGCACAATGGTAAAAGGCATGATTTTATTAACATCAGATACACTTCAGTGTCCCTGAATTATTGTGATTATTTTGAGTATTAGTTTGATGTGATTTACTTTGGTTAGAATTCGAGAATGAACCACTGAAATTGTTATCTTTTGTCATTTAAATTTCTTCTAAAGTAGGAATTCTATTGGAAAGAAATGTATCAAGTTCCTCATCAGATAAAACCTCAGAAATATCAGCTGCATATGTTTTCCATTTAGTTAGCGAGGAATTGTGCAGTTTTTTGACTAGAAGAAATACTAGATTGACGCCCCAATGTTTTACTAGGCGAGCTGCATTTTTTAATGCTAATATAGCTTCATTTGTTGTGTCAAGAAGTTGCATTAAATGCGTAACTATTTCATTTTTTATGGACGCGAGATACATAAAGGAATGTAATGTGCATTTATAATGACCAGCTTATTTTTATAACGTTCTTTAAGTAAATGTAAAGCACTGGAATAATTTATATCAGTAACTGAAATATATTTAATTACTTGTGCAGCTTCGCCAGTCAAGCTAGATTTTGAATTATATAATTTCTGAACGTTAGAATTTCTTTCAATACTGTCGACTATTGATTCAAACAAATCAATGAAGTTTTGCCATTTAAGACTTCATTAAGGAACAATAATTGGGCGTGATATTAATCTCTCTCATAGTAGTTGAGTCAAGAGTACTATTTGAGGTTTTAAACTGTGAGTATTTCAACTAAAAAATCATAAGCTTTGAAAAAGATTATTTCTATCTTCTTAAATACATCTTTAGAGAAATAAGTAATCTGAGACTTATCTATGGTTACCGTTTCGACGACAATCATTCGATGCTGTTGTAGGCAAAGGCTCTAATTTTCTTTTAAGATGTTGAATCTCTCTTCTGCGACAGCCAAAGTGTCATATTCCTTCTCTAATTTCACGAAGCTGGTAGAATCCTTTTAAGGATTCAATAGCTGTTGCCTCGTCATCTAAAAGGGCATCCATTTTCACGTATATTTCTTTCAATGGTGACGAATTTTTGAAATTATACAAGAACTGTAAGTCTTGTACTTTAATTATAACATGATGAATAAACAGTTCACGTAACACATCACCTTCAGTTTCTACTTGTCATTTTTTCACTGTGTGTGAGAGGCAGCCACTTGATTAGAACGACGTAGAACAGACTACTGTTGTGATTGAGGCCCAGGTGTTAAAACAATGAGATTAAATCGATACAAGCTCATGACACGATCAAAGAAAAAATTAAATTCTGGAATGTTTAAGCATTATGAATCTATTAAAAATTAATGAATCATATTCTGGCTCTCACTTTCACAATTTTTATTGTTTTCAGTCATTGTTCACTGTTTCAATTTTTACGAACTTCACTTTTCTTGAATCAACAGAGATATTTAAATGAGATTATCTCCACTTATTAACTGTAAATATGCCCGCGCTAAAATGTGTATTTTATTTTGCAAAAATGTTTCTCCTAGAAAAATTTAGTAATTAGTTCTCACAGATCATGACTATTCCAGCTGGAAGGACCAAATTCATTTTTGCACTCTTATTATTAACTAAAATAAAAGTCGAAATTTATTAAAATATTTGCTGTATAAGCAGTAAGTAGATCTGGGAACTTTGATTATGGTAAAAAAACCATGATCTTTCATTTTAAACGCTACTAGATTGATTAAATTCAAAAATACCACACAAAAGTGAACAAGCACGCCCAAAACATTCGTAAAAAATAAAATAAGCGAGATATGTATTACGATTCGCTAGACAGAGTGAAGTATAGAAATTTAGTACTCCTAACATGTTGATTACACGGCGATCAAGAGCTCTCTCAATTCAAGGTTATCGGGATTGACGGTAGGGACATGGGCTCGATCACTTGATAAATATAAATTTATTTAAATTGGGGAGAATTAAAATAAGGAGCCACAAAACTCTTTTTTTAAAATTTTTGAGAGCAGATTCGATTTTTTAATTTTCTTTTCAGCCATTTGGTTATTTATTTTCTACTCAAAACAGAAATACTGTGAAAAATGTTTGAAATTAATAAATAAATCATATTTCAAAGAAAAATAGTTTAAAAGAAATTAAGTTCATATAAATAAAAAACTGGAAGTGAATCGAGCTCATAAGCAGTCTTGTGAATACGCCGGTATAAACCTAAACTAAATCTTTTAAACGAAATTCTTTATTTTTTTATTACTTCAGGCAAAAAATATTTTTCACCGTAAGTTTATATGATTAATTGAATAGCTTTATAAAAATAATAACATTTTATCCAAATACACTCCAAATACACTAAACTGCCTTTGCCACCTCGCTGTTTCATAGTATATCGCAGGACCAAAGTTTTAGTAGCTTTTCTTGAGCCATACGCGAGATAATCACGTGAAAGGCTTAATGTCCCAAACGCTTTTTTACGAATGCAAGAACATTTGTTCGTTATACACAAGAATTCCAGCGTTTGTATGATCGTCCTCCTAAATCGCTTGAGTAGAAAAATTGAATATTAAGAACTAGATACTAAAAGCTTGGATTTTCTTGTTTAAACTTTAATAAAATACAATATCCATTTTTTCAATCTTTCCACAAGGCTGTCACGTAGACTGTTCTATAGCTATAAAAAAAATCTTCATGTGAAAATTATGTAAAATTTTTGAATAAAGACCTAAGTGACTGAAAATAAGCCTTTCACAATTTAATTTCTATTTATTGGAGTCCCTTTTAGTATGAGCCTATAACGGCTTCTGAAAATTTAGCGTAAGATATTTCTTCATAGAGTGATGTCAGCTACTAAAACATTACACTAGAACTCTAAATATACGAGCTCCAAACGTAATACAAATATGTGGGTTCTCACTCATTACTCCTGAAATTTAACCGTCGCAGGAGTGGTAGTCCCTTTCGCGGATGTATCTTTGTAGTTCCCGATTCCCGAACTACTCGTATCTTTGGATTTTCTATGTATTAGTTCCAAACGGTGCCACATTAAAAGATTGGTAGTTCCAGAAAAGATCACAAAATAGCGCACAATGTGTTCGCTGATCGAACTAATGTGAAAAATAATTACACAACAATACCATAACTCACTTTTCAAAATGCAACAGTCCCTTGAATCGGACCTGAACCCGAACTCCTCAACGTCCACAATTTAGAACCTTAAAAAGACCTGCCTCAACCAATCTTTAGCAACCATGAAGCTTTTTAACCCAAACTCATCAAGTGGGGAAAAGCTCTCGCGAAAAACTCCCTCCCTACACATCCCGACTCCCCGTACCATCCTTGCTTTGGTCAGAAACCCCTCCGAAACACATTCCATCTCTTGGATACTCAAGATAACTCTATACTCTATATATACTCTATACTTAAGATTCCTCACACCACTAAATAGTCTTTATGGAAACAGCAATCCCAGGAAAAACCTTGGGAAGTATTAAGAGATTACCATTGCTAAAAAATTGAGGGAAATGATTAAAGATCTTGGCCGAGCTAGGGGTAGAGGACAAAATCAATCAGGTTAACCTCATCTACAATAAATATGAAGACGCCAACGTCCTTGTGACTAATAAACACCTTCGTTTTGCGGATTAAAAAATGTTCACTTTCCCCACAATGTTGTACAGCAGGTGTTTTATCAGGAATGTGGACCCTGATGTTCATGGGGATTGGATAATGCCTAACATGTAGGCTGATGATTTTAAGTTAGTCAGGGACCTAAATAGAAGACTGGACAAAAATAGCCAGCCGTCGGAGGTTGTGAGTTTCTCCCTAGATGTGGGACAACTTACCCAACCTCGCCTGGCGCCGGGCAGCATTACTTGGGCCACCTTTTCTCCAGTGAGGGTCGATGGTGCCAGAAGGCAGAGGAGTGCTCGGGCTGTTTCCGCCACTCCGCCATCTCCGGCGTCTTCCTTGCTATCTCCTTACTATCTTCCTATGACGCCTCTGGTAAGAATATTGGATCTCCGTTTGAACATGGACGACCCTGGCCTCACAGAATAGTCCGAAATAATTTTAAGTTGATACATACTAAACACTTCGCATGTTTATTATTTTTATTAGGTTAGCTTTAGGCTTTAGATTTGCTATTTATAAGACTTTAATTTTTCCCTTTGAATATTATCCAACGGCACCCAACTCGGACTTCGGCCAGTCGAGACAGAGCTTCGGTGGACCTAGGGCAGCTTCAGGCCGGCCCTTTGGAATCCTCGTTGTCCTGTGTATCACAAAGACATGGCTAAAAAAGGACATGGCTATCTAAAATAAGCCAAAGAAGACCTAAACATGTTTAATGATTTTAAGATTAATATCAATGTGAAGACGTGCTACAAGACGTTTTTACAGTTTGTTGCACTTTCCTTAAACTGAGATTTCCTGCAAAAAATTAGGCCAGTTCTTCTCACTAAATAACTTATTCTCGGGTTATCAAAAATACTTTAAATATTGGTTCTTATTAGAGGAAGAATTTAATAAGGGTTTTACCTCTTGTTTCGAAATTTTGTTGCTTAATTTTTCTTTGTTTTTTTTAATTTTGCAGGATGTTAAAGAATTTTAGGAAAAATGCCTTATATTAAAATATGTTTATAATTTTCAGATGTTTTATACAGATTCACAAGAATTAGAAGCTTGTGATGGTTTTAAAAAGTTTAAAAACGGCAGATTCTCAAAGATTTTCTACAACAATTTTAGAAGCTTTTTCAGATTTATAAAGTAACTCGAAATTAGGCATATCATTAATTTTTTTATCTGATGCTTCTGGCTTAATTTTTGGTAACACTATGTTGACGGGTCAAAATAAAAGGGTTTTTAGTTGAAGTTTGCCGGTTTTACTCAAAGATGTCGCTAGATATATGCATACATTTCTATGATTTGGCATCTATGTCATATTTTTCTATGGACAATAACCTTCAAAAATACACAATTCCATTCTGCAAAAATAATAGTATCATATTTGTTTACCTCAGTGAATATGTCGAGTTTCGTCCCAAGTAAATCGCATTTGCAGCATTCGTTGCTTTTCTTATTTCATCAAAAGAAAAAAGCAGTTGAAGCCCATCGATTGCTGGTACCAACTTATGGTGAACATGCTCCAGTGATTATAACATGTGAGACATGGTTTCGTCAATTTAAAAGTGGATATTTCGATTGAACAGACAATGAACATCCTAGTGCAGCGAAAAAGTTTGAAGATGAGAAATTGCAGGAGTTATTGGATGAAGACCTAACCCCATCGCAACAACAATTGGCACAAACACTAAATGTGACCCGAGGAGCAATTTGCCAACGTTTAAAAGCCATAGGAAAAATCCAAAAGTATGGAAATTGGGTACCACACCAACTGAACGATAGACAAATGGAAATGCGAAAAAACCATTTGTGAAATGCTGCTTGAACGGTTCAAAAAGAAATCTTTTCTACATCGAATGGTCACGGGGGACGAAATGGATACTAATTTCTTAGTATCGAAATCACTAAAGAATAAGCCAATATTTCTATTTTCAAATGTTGTCTTCTCCCAGAAAAAATGAAGATAGTCTACTATCAACCTATTTAGGTTTTCTTGATCTCACAAGTAAGTGTAAAGTATTATAATGATAACAATAATAATAATCATAGTAAAAAAAGATTCTCGGTGGCTCAGTCGGTTAGGCGCTCAGACTTCAAGTTAGATGTGCGGAGTTCAATCCCTTAGCACAAAAACAAAATTTATAATTACATTTATTATTAAATACTAATTGGCACATGTTAATTGATAAAATACTTTGAAACTTATGTAAATTTTAATTGGTAAAATATCTGAAACTTTGATCTCGTTTGTTTGCTTCTATTTACAGTGTATGATGCTGGCTTGATGAGCACTTTGCTACCTGATTGTGAGTAATTAGCAAAGATTTTTGCTTTCTTATATAGAAAGTATACTGGAACCTGAATTCAAGTACGGTTTCAGCCACAGCTTGCAGTAACCTTATCATAAATCAAGGGAAGTCAAACCTAAAATGTCAAGGCCGTGTGACTGAAAATCGCCTCCCTATCGGTCCTACGGGCCATGCATCACCGAAATACCGTAGACTCAAACTCCGAAAATGACATAAACCTCGGTTTCTGAAATGTAGCTTGCAGTGTATGTGTATTTAAAAAAATATTTAACTTTAATAATAGAATTATTTAAAAATAGGGCAATTATTTCATTTTAAAATTTTATAAACAGAGTTGCAAACATTATTTCCAATTTTTAGTATATACAGTTTTCGATAGCAAATCATCATACAAAATTACATTTTAGATACAATTATTTTTTATCATTCTAAGATTTTTCCAAATAAAAACATAAATTACAGTTTTTCTTTCTTAAGGGTACAATTTTTGTTTTCTTCGGGGAAAGAGAATTCAAAAGAAAATATAGAAAACAAATAAAAGGGTATGAAACTATTGCTCCACATTGTATTTACTAAACTCAATAAAATTAATACCTGGGTTTACTAATTTAGAAGCCCGAAAAATGACCGATTGTTAAAGAGTCCTCAAGAGGATAGTTGAGTCACATATATTTTTTTATATTTCAAATGGCAGAAATCCTCTCTTTAAAATGGTCAGGAATCAAAAGATAATTGGCAAAGGAGCGTGAACATTAAAAGTGAAAAAAGTGGATTCTTCCATCTAGATGCTTCACTTCTGAAAGCCGAAGTAAAGAAAGCAGACGCTGAAAAATTACGCGGACAGCTACTTGATAAGAAAATGCATGGTAACTTTCACAGAAATATAGAAGATCAATCCTTGTCAAAAGAGAAAACTTTTGCTTTTTTCGGGTCATCAGGTTTTAATTCAGGTACAGAGAATTTTATTTTCGCATGCTAGGGCTACTCCGTTTTCACATTAGTATACCGGGACTGCATTTTATGTGAAGAAGTTCCCAGCGATAGGTGCAGAGCGTGTCATGCACATGCTGAGTACCTAGAACATATTGTATCTGGGTGCCCCGCCCACGTATGAACGATGTATCTATACAGGCATAATTCGGGCCGAAGAGTGCTTTAATACCTTCTTTGTCGCTCTAAAGGCATTTGGCGCGACCTTGCCCTGCCGAACGCTGCGAAGGAGATAGAGTCAATTTTACAAAACGAGAAGTGTCCCATATTCTAAACCTAAAATTTTTGGACAAAAACCTTCGTTGCATATTCGAGGCCTGACATCGCTCTCCAAGACTTTGTGAAATATTCGTGATCGAATTTTGGGCTCCGACCGACTGCAACTTCACTGCCAAGGAGAAGAAAAAGGAGGAAAGGTATTGATACTTTGAAACGGAGGTGCAACTACTGTACTCAAGCTATTTGTTATTCGGTTAAAGTAATTGTCCTTGTGATCAATGGTCTCGGAAGTGTGGAGCTATTATTTGTTCTTTACCTTAAAGCCATACCCGCGTCTCAAAAATATGCTAATGCACTTGCGAGATAAGTGCAGATTGCTATCATCCTTCGGACGGTTCGTGTCCTCAAGACACACGGCTGTTTCGCCTGCTAGTCGCTTTGATTTAAACGTCCCCTGCGACCACCTATATCGGAGTCGTAAGGCGTGGCCGTAGGTGTTTTTTGCGGCGGTTCTACAGGAGCTGCTGTCAATCTTAGATGACTTTTTAAAATTATATATATTTACTTGCGCTCGCGGCGCTGTTTATACATACGGGCGACTGGATACGAAATGCATGGTAAAAATGAGAAAAGTGGTATTAAAAAAAAAAGTTTGGCAGTGCTTTTATTCCTTTTTTTTCCGGAAGAGTAAAGTGAAATGGTTACAGCATCTTAAAAGAAAAAATAAACGGTATATTATAATATAAAATAAAACGGTACAATATTGTTAATATTATTTGTTTCTCTATACAATTTAAGTACTATGTTTTGTTTGCAAACCAAAAAAAACTTTTCATACATATTTATGATGTAAATGTAATGATGTAAATGATACTCTACAGCGTATCCTTATAGTATTTACATAGTATCTCTTCCGCATCATGCAACAAAAACTGAAAAAATATCACTTGCATCGCTGACTTGTTTTCTCAGACTGCCACTGCATGGCGCTAGCACCCAGCCAAAATTCTTTGTTACCGCCGGATAACGCCTATCAACTGCTGCTAAAATAAGTTGTCCTTGAAGCCGTCTGAATTGCAACCAGTTAAATGCCCATTTTGCTGTTGTTTTGAGTTTCTGTTGCATGATACCGAAGGGGTACTATGTAGATACGCGCTGCAGAGTATCCTTTTTGTTCACTCGCTCCGCTAGAGAAAAAACTTCACATCATTTGAAAAATTTGTACACTATTTTGTCATTTATTTTTCCCCTTATCCGATTATTAAACTATTTAACTTTTGTCAGTCAATTCTCATTCTCCTTTATCTCTACGGGCCTCCGGTTAAGTAGCACCGGACTTAAAAATAATAAACAATAGGGATTCCTAAAATATTCACTGATTCTTTGTAATACTAAGAGATAGCGGCAGCGTCTAGTGAACCCAAGTTTGGCAATGTGCATGTACTGCGCAAGCGCTGTTATGCGCTGGGAGAATACTGCGTGGCTCATTATTGCCGTTGTAAATATTCTTTGCCATAAAAATTATTCCAAATCATCTATGAAAAGAAGTTGAACACACTATACTAATCATTTCGTGGAGAATTTACAATTTTTCGATTGCTAAATAGATGTTTTTTTAAAGTATGGCTGAATCCATTAATCTTGAATTTTTATAAAACTAGTCTCAGATGTACAAAATATACATCGTGAATACGAGATATGATAATCAAGTCATCAACGTATACGATGCACAAGACATTGAGTAGATCCTAAAGGGCGATTTTTGACATGAATGTTTAGAGGTTTTTTGTGGCCCATGTAATTTCGTACTAGGGCATGTGCTGTGATTTAGTAGAAAACGCTAAAGGGAACGTCATTAACGATAAATTAAGCCAGGTTTCATATAGGAATGTTTGTGGATGCTGAGAATCATTTCTTTTGTATTCAGGAAAAATTAAGTAAACCATTTGTGGTATAGATGAAAGCACGGTCAATAAATTAGCGCAGTGGTTGGGTGGCAATACTTAATTATCTTTTAAAATGTCCCTTTCAACCTGTGCAGGGTTCTGCTTACTTTGATTGATCTTCAGGTGCTGATTTCCGGTTAATTACATAACTGCATAAGGAATACCTTGATTTCCTTCGGATGAGCCCTCTTCTCCACCCTTGGGCGGAGAAGCTCCATTTCGCTGGACCTTATTGATTCCAAGTTTGTCTGCTTCACTGATGAACGGTTGTACAAGGTTCTAATCATCTTTTTTCCTATTTTTATTCTCTGGCTAAGCATTACGGTCTTTAATGGAAGTTGATCGGTTGGGAAGTACTTTATTCCTAAGCACTCTTCTGGTTTGAGCCCTTGAATTCATTAGCGTGGGACTGGCTACGCAGAATTGGCTATTAAGTCAGCACTTCCAATAACTTAAACTCGCAGGATGTTTATCCATCAGTGTTCCGTGATGCACTAAGTTCTATGACCTTTATTTGATATTAAAACGATTTCGGTTAGTTTGAATTACAATATTCTAAGACATGTGCATTTATTAAATTCTGGCACGCTATCTAATTTACATATATAATTAGAAAAGTAGGATAGCAGGTTATTTGGCTGAAGGTCCAGAATAAATTCAAAATGTGTTGGTCACTGAATGGATGAATCCGCGCGAATAGCTCATTACTAGAGTGCGGAAGAAGGGAGAGATCAGGAGTGAGGTCACAACACAAATAAATCAATCCGGTTTTTTTACAACCGGGTCAGCTGAAACCTGGACGCCTTCCTTCTGGCTCAGACGTGTCCGGGGATCTTTTCCAGATACGAGTCGTAGTTTTTCTGGCCTTGTACCGTCCGTGTCGTGTTCCCCTCAGCTCCTCTAAACCACTTTGTAGTGCCGAGTGTTTGTCAGCTGAATCACACTTCCATGCGGTGCTTATAAGTGATTTGCTCGCTTAAACGAGCCTTGTTTTTTCCTAAGCATGAAAAGGATAAAAGATAACAACAAAAGTAATCAGCGTTTAGAAGTTTGTTTAAATAAGAACCCAGAGTCTTAAGATTGGTGTGAATTTACTTTGATATTTTACACTTTACATATATTGTTCAGTTACAAGAGCATACTCCGCTTCAGCCAAATAATCATCACTGTAGGCAGTCAGCTTATTAAAAAGTTTGATTCTGTTGCGTTTTTTATTATAGTCGTTTTTATTTTAAAAAATTTTAGTTATTTACTGCGTGGATTAAAATACCATGTCACAGTGCATTAGACGATATTTGTTTATACTTATATGCTGACCTTTGTGCAAAACTATAAGCGGACCGAACCGCTGCGAATTGGCTGCTACATAACCAGAGGAACATACGATGCTGTTAGTCGCGAAAAACCGGGATACTGAAACAGTGATTGATCGCTTTAGAGATAAACACCCTGAGAAAGGCTGACTAGTTGAGATCACTGGAGTCGTGCAGCCTCGACTCTGACTCGCTCTGTGGAGTCTGCAAATATAAAAACGAAATAACTTTTTTAAATGCAAGATTTTAATATAACGGCAGGTTTATTACATTTTACACTTAAATTGATATTTTATATCTCTTGTGGCTCAACTCCAATTTTTTATATTTTATTTTTTATTAGAGCTTTTGACAAGTTAATATTCGTATAATATCCGTATTATTATTACATTATTAAACCGTTTCCCTTTCGGGGCAGGCGTGACTCACTCAGTGGGGAAGGGAGTAGGGTGAGGAAGGGGCTATAGAATTTTAAGATTCATCTGGAATTCTCGTGTTATTTATTTAAATTACACGTTCATTCCGCAACACTGCTCCAAACCAGGTTTGGGATCAAATTTTCTAGTAATCACCTAAAGTGAATATCCTCACAAAGTCGTCCTGTGAGGTTCCCCACTTGAGTCCATTAGTATCCAAGGTCTTTTGGTTCAGGCGCCATTCACTCTCCTGATATGAGAATCTTTGTGAATAATCTCGTTAAACACTTTTTCCATCAGTGTTCTCCCGCATATTCCGTATAGTACAGTCTGTAGAAATATAGAATCAGGTATTGTCACTGTAGCTGCCTGCTCTACCAATAACCTTCTTACTCTCGTTTATGGGTCTATCTAACTCCTCACCGATCTTTCCATCCCTAGTAAATAAGCTACCAAGGTATAAGAATTTATTAACTAGTTCAATCATAACATCATGGTAGGCAACAAATATATCCTGATATCTAGTTTTTAAAAACCCTTTAGATGGAAATTATGTACCATTTCAGAAGGAAGACCTTATTTAATGAAAATAAATCACACTCAATTTCATTTGTGTTTATTAAAGACTACTGTATTATGAGCCTTCAACGCCCCCTTAACACTTGGCTTAAGATATGTATTCCTTTACAGAATGGTGCCGGACTTCTGTTTCCGACATGAAAGTGTAAGTTGTTGAAAATTGTTGATGCTGAGTTTTTGTGATATTTGTGGTGAAATTTAAGGTAAGTGGATTGTGCCAGTGTGTAGAAAGGTTTCTTTCTAAAAAATTGATGGAGAAATTGTGAGATTGACAAGGGGGTGAACCTATTTTTGAGGTTTGAGACAGATTTGTGTAGAAGTTGAGGTTAGGTTGGTTTCAGGTTTGTGAAAGGTTGGGGGGCTGACTTCATCAGGTTGCTAGTATTTGGTACCAGAACGCAATGATATATAGAGCCAGCGAGGGATAGAAGGCGTGAGCGTTTGAATTGCATTCATGGCTAGTGGAGCGAGTAACATCGAGGTTAAAATGTATTTAGAGCAGGAAGTTTTTTAGTACAGCGAAAGTTAGGCAAGGGGAATGTACAGGAAAAAGGTAGAAAAGGACAGATTGAGAGCAAAAAGAGTAGGTTTGGTTAAGACTTTCATCAAAGGGAAGAGAGGGGAGATGGGAAGCAGTTTGGACCAGGAAGATATCGGTTCAAGCTGGAAATATCTAAAAATGTTCAGATCGCCGTCGGAAAAGCATAGTTTTATAGAGAAGGATGTAAATAGTAAGGAGATTCATGGAAACAGAAATAAATCTGAAGGGCCTATAAAAGAGGAAACATTGACAGAACATCGCAAAATTATGAGAGAAAAGCAGGAGGAAAGGGGAGAGGAAACAGGGAAAGAAATTAGGCGGGAAATGGCTAAATTTAGGAAAGAAATCAAAAAACGGAAGAAGACAGTGATAAGCTAGAGATGAGCAAGCAGGCATTGAAACAAAAGCTAGAAAAGCAGGGAGATAATAATAAAAGGTAACAAGCGGAAAAAGTACTGAAAAGGATTGCTGCTAAGATAAATATAAAGGAATACAGAAAGATTTGACATGAGTAAAAAGGATAATGCCCCATAAGTTAATATAAGGAAAATATAAGGAGAGGAAAGAAATTAGAGAAGAAGAACCTGGATTAAGTATGGAAAAATACAGATGGACGGAGTACGGTGGGATTGGGACGAAGAAAGAGAAGACAAAGTGATAAATGAGTTGCCGGGAAAGTAAGAGAGAAAGGAACGGGACATAGGAAAATAAGAAATATTATGAAGAAAAAAAAACGAAAATCCAATGTAGGGAAGAGTAAAGGATATGTTACTGGAATATAGCAGTATTCAAAAGAAAGGACAAGACCTGGCTAGATGAAACTTGATGGGTAAAAATAAGGGGGCGGTTAACATAAGATTACAAATGGCAAGTTAAAAATGCATAAATGGAGGATAAAAATTGTATACAAATGAGAGGGATGGTGGTGGGAGTAAGGAACGAATGTATTGAATATAATGGGGGTGTATGCGAACAATGATATTCAGGAGCAAGCAGAGAAGATAAAAGAAATTATAAAAGAAAATTAAGAAGAGATTAGGCTTATAATAGGTGGGATTTCGATGCGGGAACTGGAGATAGAGGAGGATAGGGATAGGGAGAGCAGAGAGGGAGAAAATCAAAAAATAAATTACTGAATGGGGGAGGAAAGAAGTTTTTATCTAGTTCGGAGTAGTCGGGATGGTTTATCTTAAACGAAAATATATAGAGAGATGATGAAGGAGAATATGTCACACTCAGGAGGAGAAAGTGGAACGGTATTTGGTTATGTGATAGTGAATGATGAGGTAAGAGATTCTGTCAAGAAGCTAGAGGCTGGAGAATATATTCATTCGGTTCTCTTAAAGGGAGAAAAAATGAATAGCAATATGAATAAAAAGGGAGCAAAGGTAAAAAGGCCAGGAGAAGGAGATTGGTCGAGTCAAGAAAAAGGAAGTTCTAGAGAAAAGGTCGGAAATATCAAAATGCGAGAAGGAAATGTGAAGGAGAAGATGGAAAAAATGATACCATCAATAAAAAGAGGATTAGAATGCGCAAGCAAAAAAATAGTTAATTAAGGGGGGAATAGAAGTGGATGGGACGAGGCATGTAAAGAGAAATAGAAGGAGGTCAGAAATAAATAAGGGAAATTGAGAAAAGAAGTAGTGGAGAAGAATGTAGGAGAAAAATAAAGTAGTTTACTGAGGTTTGTGACCAAAATAACGAGCAAGAGAATAAAAAAATTCAGGGAGAGGCTAAGAAGGCTAGTATCGTAAAAGAAGTTTGAAAGGTAGTAAATAGAGAGAGAAAAATGAAAAAAAGAGTAAACCAGGATAATGAAATGGAAGAATGGTGGGACAGAACTAAAGCAATAGGTATGGATAATGTGTAATCGAGTACGTAGATATCATTTTGATATGCAACAAACTAGTACTGAAATCAAGAGCATTTTTATAAGCTTGCAGATATTATAGGTAAAAATTGATAAAAAAATTCTTCTACAAAATTCAGTTACGGAAAGCCAACCCACATAAACACAATTTTAAAATGGTGAATTGTAAATTTTTTGTGCAAAACCCGTAATAATAACCTGATAATACATTATTTGATCGATCATAACACAATATACATTACTCATTTTATATTTAATTAATAAAGATGGATATTTTGTGAAGCTTGACAGATCACCCATTATTGTTACAAGAATTCCGGTGTATGGCCTAAAGTGGGAAACAAAAGAAGCCAAATTGGTATATAAGGAAAATCAAATGGGGTTTATCAAAATTAAATAGTAAAATTTGTAAAAATTATAGAATTACATTAAAAAGCAGAATATACTATGTTAGTTGTTCCATTGATTATTTATTCTAAAAAAGTTGTTCCAAGTGGTTTATTGGAACCTCCAATTTATCGTTAAATTTTGCGATCGACTAAGGTTAGTAATTTAATAGTAACTCATAAATTAAATTTTTTAATAAAAATGAGTAAGTGTGAATTAAAATTTCATATTTTAGAATAATAATAAAAATTATAAATATCAATAAGATTCATATTATCGATATACTAGCAAATTCAACGGTTCGGTTGTAAATCAAGTTTTCTGTTGACAATTTATAATTTCGAGTTTAAAATAAAACTGTTTTGAAGAAAATATTTTGTTTGCATGAAAATTTATTCTTTTTGATTTAAAATTACTATTATATTTTTGATTTAGAATTATTCCTAATTATTTAATTAAAACAAACATTGAAATTTTTAAATTATTCTTTGGTTCAAAATCTTCTTGTTTGGTTGAAAATTTTAATTACTGAAAAATATTTTTTGATTACTATTTCAAATATTTTGTTGAAAAATCTTGAGCCAAAATGCAACTGGTAGTTTGAAAATTAATCTGTTTAGGTTGAGGTTTCGTCAGTTTTATTGAAAATTCATTTATTTTCTTTAATTAATTCAACTGCTTTCGATTTGTCATTAAACTATTTTTTCAGTTGAAATATCAACTATTATATTTCTTGATTAGAATTCACCTTTTTTATGAATATTCCACTAGTCGTTAAAAAATTTTATTACTTTGAAAAAAATTCATAATTTGACTTTAAAATTCCGCTGTTTGTTTGTAAGTTAAAATTTTTGTTAGAAATTCACATTTTTGAGTTTGAAACTTATATTATTTTGGAAGAAAATTTAAAAATTTGGTTAAAACATTCCTCCTTTTTTAAATAAAATATCTGATTTGGTTAAAAATTTACCTTTCTTGGTAAAATTTTTTTTCTTGTTTGCTTAAAAGTTGAACTGTTTAGGTGAAAACTCGTTTGTATTTTAATTCCTTAAACTTTTTTCATTAAAAAATTAAAACATTTTTAGTGAATATATCAACTGTTAATTTTTTTATCAGAATTTATCTTTTTTTGATAGAAAGTTACACATTTTGATTTTTAAATTTAACAGTTTGTTAGTACATTGAGGTATCCGGTTAAACAAAAAAGATAAATTCTTATCAAAAAATATAATAGTTCATATTTCAACCAAAAAAGACTTTTAATACAAATTGGAAGCAGCTGAATAAATTTTAAAAAGCAACGGATGTTCAATAAAATTGTTTAGGCTTCAACCTAAACAGATTTATTTTCAATCAAACAGTTGCATTTTTTATCAAGAAAGATGAAATTTATTATTGGGAAGATAAATTTCTAAACCTAATAGACGAATTTCCAACCAAATAGTTGATCTATTAATAAAAAAAAAAGATTTTCCAGTCACTTTTTTAAGTATAATTCTAAAATATTTTACCAGTTTATAACTTTTAATTTCATTTGCCTATGATTATATTTACCTCTGTAGAAGACCTGCAGTGAAAGGTTGAAAAGTGCGTTTTTTTTAAAACCGACAAATAAATTATGATTCTTCGATGCCATATTCCATTGCTCATTATGGTACCGTATGACCAAATTAATTAATTCAATGGGACAATAACTTCGTTACAAAATCTGTAATTTACATGCTACAATCTATAACCGTGATACTCACGAATGTATTAATTACAAAATTGTATGTAGTTTATTTTCTTTAAGGCAAAATGTCAATACCGGTATTGGAATGTGCACTCGCAATTTAGAAAAATAAGCGCCTTTTACAATACAATTAATGCAATATTTCTTTACAATGCCGGTACTATTTCTAGCCTTGTATACCCAAAATTTTTAATTGACAATATTTATTTGTTTTAACTATTAAACTTATATTAATGTTGATGATACATGCATGGACATATTATAATGCCAGGATTTTAAAAACGCAATATCATGTATTTGAATGTTAACTTAGGCCTCGGAAATAAACTTCCAGTATATTTAATGGAAATTTCCTAAATAAATTATGTGAATTGTAGATATGGCCTTATCAAAATCTTCTTGGTTTCAAGCCTACATTTGTTATCTCATTTTAGATACTTACAATATTTCAAGCAGAATTTATGACAAGATTTGCATAACTTACGAATGTTTTATTCTTTCAAGTCCTTATATTAACTAATTTATTATTGGAAACCTTATACTTTCCTACGAAAAATATATGAATTTTTTAGAGCTGTACATATGATTAAAGAAAAGGTCATGAAATTCGGAAACATGTTTTTGAAAGAACGCGATTGTCTAATTATCTAATTTTTTGACAGAAAAAGGCGATATTGAGCTATTGAGCCTTGCGTAACTAAACAAAATGATAAAGCAACATAAAAACCAAGAAAGTATATAAAGCGCAAAAATAAACCTGACGCACATTGAGCCACGTCTAATATTTTACTTCGACAACAGTCCACATGAAAAGGACACGAATTGATCAGTACTTAAATCAGTAAAGAAGAAGTCAATATTTCTCTTCGCAATTTTTGTCTTCTCTCAGAAAAATGAAGACCGTCAGTGTGCTATCTACCTATTTAGCTTTTCTGACTTTAACAAGTAAGTGTAAAGTCATGTAATAATAATAATAAAAAAACTATACGATTGAAAGGGTATTTCTGCCTCGATATAGAGGGGACAGGGGCTTTGTAGATGTCAGGAAACTGTTTAGGTCCAAAGTTATACAGTTGCAAGACTATTTTAACAGCAATTGAGAGTTTGAATTTGAAAACGCCATCTTTGAAGCGCATCTTGATTGCAGATCCTTGAATTTTACCTCAGAGGAGAACTTTAATATAAAGACAGAAACCATAGAGGAATTAGAAACGCAATTAAGATAAACAAAGCCATCCACTGCGAGAACCATAACACGTTAGATCAATATTTAGTGGATAGTGAGGCTTCTAATATTTGGCTAAAAAAAGGACGTTCTGTTTAGAGCAACGTATGGATTCGCTATTGCGGTTCAGGACAGGGTTTTTAGCATCCGAAATGGTCGGAAAAACTTATTACATCAAGAGGTGGTTGACGGGTTCCGATTATGTAGAAACTGCTACGAATCCATTAAACAAATTATTGATTGTTGTCGCGTAATGACTAAAGAAAACAATGCGCACATACATAATAATGTGGCGGGCATTATACATCAACAACTGGCCCTAATCTTAGGAATGAATGAATGCCTTTCTATAGATATATTCCAATTTCCATTTTAGGAAACGAAGGTTAAATCGTATATCGGGTTGTTACTATCCAGAGGGATCATTGCATCCGAATCAATTAACCTGACATTGTGATGTCAGAAGAAAAAGATTTGAGAACTATAAGAACTGTGCACGAAGGATGAAGTAAACATCTGGAACATCAGGGCCATCAGGAAGCAAGAGACTAATAACCTTTGTGGTGGCTCAACACAACTTTATACAAATTTGTAGTCAGTTTGAAAAAATATTAAAAATCACTTTATTGTGTTTCGAAAATATTTTAATATAGTTAATCTACCTGATTATTAATTATTTAGAACATTTTAAATTTGCGTCTAATTAATGAGAGTCATTAAGATAATTCTGCAAAGTTAAAGTGTCTAAGATATTTAGGTAACCACACAGACAGAGACTGACAGAATTTTCTGATTTTCGAACTCTGTGAGAGCCGAAACGTAAAAATCCGATAAAAACTACAGATCGAAAATGATGACGATTATATTATACTTTCACGAATAAGATACAACTGCCTAAGTTCAGCACCTGCTTTAAACGAAATTTCTTGTAATTACCGAAAATCTCAAGAAATTTTTTAATATACATATGAATTTACGATAAATTTTGAAAATTGTTGGTAAATTAATAAATGACAAAAAATATTTTAAAACTTAAGATACCTAAAGCTAATATTTCCAATATTTGGTCATTTATCTGTATTTTATAGTTAGCAGTCATTTGAGGTCTAAAAAGTAATGTTGTGCAAAGAACGCAAGCGTAGTAGCTATAAAAGTATTGTTATAACTGCTTTTTAGAAATTGACAGTACAAATTTCAAAATAAAAATTGGGCCAACTTTATGGAAATGAATATTTAAAAGTTTGATTTTTTTGACTAATCCGTGCTTTTTGAGGTTGCTGATTACGAATGCGAGGTTCACGAGTCAATTTGCGGTTCTCAATTAATAAATAGCAAAAATCTGTCGTCAGAGAAGAAAACTGTACATTATGTACCTATGAGCTAATATTTTGAGCTAGCATAGAGTAATCGCTGAGCTATTAGTTCTTCGCATTGTCCTAGCTTCCCGGGCCTACATTTTTGCAAATATTTCAAAACAAGAATTATTTTTTATATTTATAATTTATTCAACTTCAGCAACCGCTCAGGTTGCATCCTGGGCAGGTCACGTTGCGGCATCTCTCATTTCGAGAAATTTAAAGACAAGGCACGAATAGTAAAAGTGCGGCAAGCCACACACTGCAGCATCTATGGTTTCGTTTTATTCGAGTATCATTTTTGGTAGTGGCCTGTTATAATACCAAATCATCTTGTCTTGAAGATCTCGTTTGTACTATTTTAGTTTGCTAACATCAAATTAAAAGGCAGTACGTACTAGCAAGTTAGCATAATGCACAGGAAGTATTTTCTTAATAGCTTGCAACTCTGTGCTTGAAAGAAACGGCATCTAACGACCGCAACTTGGACATTGAAAAGTAGAGGTACTGCGCTTGCGCTAGATAAGCGTAAGAAGAACAGAGCGCAGCTTATCATTGCCATGGTAACGGGAGAAATAACAATCAAGTCATAAACATAGACGATGCAGAAGATATTGAGTAGACCTTGAAGGACAATCTGCGACATAAAGGTTTTCAGAGAGTTCGAGGCGGTTTTTTGACCAAAAATCTTGACGCCGCCAGGAGTGGCGAATGCTGCGTGATATCTAGAATTTGGGTCTACAGGAACTTGCCACTAGCTGTACTAACTCCAATGTGTTAAGAATGCTGCGTTCTTGAACGTTTTAATTACGTCTGGATTCAGAGGTAGAGCTTTATTAACATCCTCGGTAATTGCAGTCAAGTATTTTGGGAAGAACGATGCAGACATGTATATAGACATGCAGCACTCGATGCATGCAGCATGTTTTGCCTTTCTCCTAACTTATTCTCTTCTTATCTTGTGAATAAGGATAGGTCCGTTTTCTCCCTGGTCTCATAGTAACCGAATTGATCTTGTGACTACTCAAGCGCAGCTGCGCGATATAAAGTTCCTTGTAGAACGCTCGATAATACTACCGTCTTATCGAGTACCTACAGTATCGTAAAGAGTCTGGATGTAATCTCTAGCAAAATAGAGTATCACTAGAATTCCGAAGCCTCAAGACTATAGGGAGATGAGAAAATATTTAATGACGATTTGGTTTTTGAAGGCTTACAAAAAATGCAATAAAGCGGCCGTAATCGCAACCAAGAATACGGTAAGTATGCCACCATCGAGTAGTCTTTCCTTCAATGACCTGTCCTACAATTCGGTAAAAAGCGGTAAATGGAACATTGATAGCGACGAAGAAAGCGCGGAGTTCATCTAGGAATCTTTAATCCCCAGAATCAATGCTATTTCATTCCAGTGAAACAAAACCCAACATTTGATGCATAAATTGATCAAGGTCAATAAATTGGCCAGGTGCTCTGTGGTAGTGGTTGATTGCTTAGGCTGTTTTACTTATTGCTTATCCCAGCAAAAGGCTCTGAAATCTGCGTGAGTGATAACGGAGATATCATCCATCTAGAGGGCTACGTATCAGCCTCTAGATTCAAACGCGAACCTCATGTGTGAATTATATCTCCTTGGAGATTAGGTGGCGGAGTTCCTTCTACCAATATTTCGAAGGTAGATCTTTTTCTGGGAGATGGTGCATCAGATGGTTCTATTTCCCGTTCTTGGAAATAGAAGTTGATTGGTTGGGAATTGCACTTCTCCTGAGCACTTTTATATCAGAAGTCCTTGAATTCATTATCGTGCGACTGACTTCATTTAGTCTTTAACATTAAAGCACAACTGCCCATTGTTAAGAAGTCCTCAAAATGAAAATTGATTTATTTAGTAAGAAATAAATCACTGAACATTGCTAATCTCTACGAAAAACTTTTAAAGCAGAGTTGCCAGAAAACGATATGATTTTGTATCCAGTGCACTACTAAAGTTATTTCCTTCTTTTGACCACCCTTCGGTCGGTATAACTTGGTACGTAATGAGCCTCTTTTGAGAAAACCCATAGTTAGATGTTAGTTCCACACGAAAGCCTGACGCGCTATTGTCTTAGCCGCCGTAGCTTGTATAGCAAAGCAGAATACAATCCCATAATTCTTTTGGAAATTATCTTGCCTACGATTTCCACAGACCGAGAACCGCGTAAAAATGAGTTTTTCTCACTCAGTGAGTCTCAGAACCTAAAGATTTGATGAAAACTGGCTGCTTCAAATTTTACACAAAACTAATACCTTGTCATTAAGATGAGAATGTACAAATGTAATAAAAATTACTGCTCATCATTAGCGGAGAAGAAAACTTTGCCATGCACTCGAAAGACAGATGCCAAAAAAATTATTTTGGACTTCGCCTTATCATGGGATTGTGATATGGACATTTGGATAATACTTTGTTTCAAAAAAATGCCAAATAACTTCCATTGTCACAGTTTTAAAAAATCTAACGTAAATTTCACTTGAAACCAGCATTGAGATTTATAAAATTATACTATCAAACTCTAGGAGTTATAAAATGCATTGTTTTATTCTTCAGGAAAAATTTTGGTTCGAACATCCTTGTTTGACGTCTAAGATACGTATCATTTGGCAAAATCCCCTTGCCTAAATGCATAAGATGTACATATGAACATATGTTCCGTTTCACAGTGTACAGAATAAACTTCATAATTATTCTTTTTTTTCTTACAAAATTAGATGCGACGAGGGAAGCTCCATTCCCACCAACATGGGCTGCACGGATCCATCGAGCGATACCTGTCAGTTTTCCAACAAATACCAGCGTTTTTGTACAAACCACAGATGGCGATGTTTTCTTCGGACATCTAAGATACACAGGTGACCACGGAATGCTTGAATGGGTTGTTATTACAGATAGCAGAGCCGATGAAGTGGACAACCTTCTCGTTCAAATGCCTAATGGCGATGATTTATGGGCAGATATAAGAAAACTCGAACGTCGTATTGATATGAATGATGAATTGCCTTTGCAACCTCGCTGTTTTATTGTATATCGCAAAACAAGGATTTTATTCGCTTCCCTCAGGCCATATATAAGATATTATCCTAATAGGCCTAGTGTCCCACGGGTTATTGTGCGAATGCCAGAAACATTGTTTCGTTATACAGGGGAGTTCGAGCGTTTCTACGGTCGTCCTCCTCAATGGCTTGAGTAGAAAAATTGGAGTTCAAGTACTAGGTATAAAAAGCTTGATTTCATTACTATAATAAAAGGCAATAACCATTTTTTCGCTGCAGCTTCACTAACATATCCTTTTATCTGTTTATAAGAAAATCTTGTGTTAATATACAAACTATATAACATTCTCGAATGAAGACCTAATTGACAGAAAATAAGTCTAACTTAATTTTGTTTCAATTTATTCGAGATCACCATGTTGTTAGTTAATAACACTCCCTGAAAAGTGACCGTTAGACAGCCCTTTAGCCAATTTTGTATATGCTGATATATTATTAGTTCCAACTGCACTCGATTAACAGGTTAAGAGTTCCATAAGTGGTCATTGAATAACGCAAAAAGTATTCTCTAATTATACTGCTGAGAAAAATAATTACACAACAATCTTATGACTTTCTTTGCATTCAGCCATACGCTCTCAAGAAATGATTATTAAAAATCAAACATCGTACATCACTTGCAGGTTTTTACAGGTCTTTACTCGGAGCTAAGTCTTCGCAAGGACGACTTGAAAAAACACTGGCCTTCGGCCATTGTTTCACATCTCGTCTTGGAAAAATCTTAGTTATACTTATGCCTAAGATGATAGCATTTCGACGATTTTTTTTAAACAGCACATTATTTTTACCGCATAGTATTACGTCAATTGTAAATCGCTACATACCAGCAGTACATTTTGAAAAAATGCGAATCCTTGTACCTTCAAGAATCGAAATCAGTTTTTTTAAGAATGGTAAGATTATGCTTTAATTATACAAAAATTTGTTTAAAAAGGTTAAAAATAAATTTTTTCGCAGCCAGTACAATACTATACAGTGAAAAAATATTTTTAATGTTGAAAAACATACAACTTCTTTCACTTTTATCGAAACTAAAAACGCAATTACTAAAACAGCCAAAAATTACCGAAAATTTCAAGAAATTTTTTAATATAGAAAATTACGAGAAATTTTTTAAATTATGAGTAGATTAATAAAATACTGAAAATATTCCAAAATAGCCCACAATTACTTGAAACGTATGGAAAGTTCACAAATTACCGGAACTTGCAGGTATCCAAAACTGTATAAAAAAATTATAATATTTCGTAATTTATCGGTATTTTATGGTAATTCATCAAGCGCGAAATTTAGAAAAAGTAATCTGGCAAAAATTGCGCAATAGCAGCAACTGCAGAAAGTAGTTTTGTTTTATGAACGCAAGAGTAGCAGAAGGAGAAACTATTTTTATAACTGCTTTTTACCACGGGTTTAGAATTATTCACTGTCCGCGAGTTATACATGTCTCGAGAAGAGTATATTTTGTGCATGAGTTATAATTTTTTTTCACTAGAGGATATATGCATACTTATTTATCCTAAAAAAAGAGAGAGAAACTAAAAGTATTTAGACACCATTAAATAATTATTTTTATAAACTTCTATAACATAGCAGCAAAATTTACAGAATCTAAAACTGGTCGTCTAAAACTGGTTACTTATTAAGGTAATAAGAACCTCTCCTAAGTGCTATAAGACCTTGTAGTTGGTGGGCAAATGGAGCTTAGCCTGCATGCATATGGACGTGGATGATAGGACTCCTATAAACGGGCTCTCCTGAGTGGTTAAAAAGGATCCCTGAGAATGGAATGTTATGGTATCCATGACTGTAGTATGATAGAAGGGTAAAAGAGCCCCTCCGTTGATATGGTGGCCTGTGAATGGAATGACGGACCATCTGAGTGAGGCTATGGAAAAGGGAGCGGCCAATCAGTCCTCCAATAAGGAGAAATGCATCAACGGTTCCCCGAAAAGAAGACTTAAGAGGCAATCGGCCCACCGGGTAGAGGGGGGGCTTAACTTGTGAAGAGGCACAAGGGGGTCCAGTAGATGACGTTCAGGGAGTCGTTGGGGGCTGAAATGATAGCCGCTCAGAGGGCTGACGCCCTAATGGTGGTGGTGAGGGATACGAGCTACCTGGACTCGCTCCTCGCTACAGAGCAATATATCACTGCCTTCTGGAGGGGAGAGTTCTTTGTCTTTGTGGCAGCTGACCCAGCAGCTATCGCTTGGCTACACAAGGTCGATACAAGGCCTTGGGAAGGCGCATATCTTAAGGCGGGTGGAGTTGAGTTGCTCCAGATGTTGGATAGGGCCACGGCGTGGTTTCCAGGTAAAGTGGAAGGTCCGTCTTTGGTCTTCCGTTGGTTGGAGTATTTTAACCCCTTACTTAAGAGAGCAGCCTAGCGAATCATCAGCCACGATAGGTCTCAAGAAGAGGACACAGCGGGAGGAGGAACTAAGCATCTCCTAGTTGTGCAAATTTCTGCGTCGCAGACGAAGACTCTATCTGTCCTCAACAAGAGGCCCTTCTACCACTTTGGACAGGTCCACTTAATGTTGCGCGGCAGGAGGAAGAGAAGCCTGTCGGTGTATAGAAAGATCCAGATCAGACTTGAATGACTGCTCTTGGTCTAACAATTACTCAAATTAACTTGCATCACAGTCACAGTGCCTCTGCAGCTTTGCAGAGGGGCATGGCTGCGAGGCACACAGGTATCTCACTAATCCAACTAGTCATGGGATTGGCTTACTTTCCATATCACAGCGATATAAATCCAACAGTGTAAGTAAGGGGCCTTCCTCTTCTACTGGGGTGCGATGCTGACTCCCACCATACTTTGTAGGGTGGCACGGACACCAACTCCAGAGGTAACGACCTATTGGGATACCTAGTTACTACTGATTTATATATTCTTAATACGGGGACACCATGACGTTTCGTAACTCGGTCGTGGAGAAAGTCATTGACATCACTCTCTGTACCGGTAGTTTTAGAGATAACATCAAGAAGTGGAGAGTCACAGATAAACTCACTCTCTCAGATCACTCACAGATAAGAGTTCGAGTTAAAATCCACTGTACCAGCCGGTGCTAAATGGGCCAGAAGCTCAAGAAAAACTTATTGTGTTCAGTTTTACACGGTACTAAGAAGTGCAATGTCAGGGGTGCCCAGGTCAATCAGAGACGTGGAACATCAGAATGAGTGGGGTTTGGTAGCCTCAAATACTCTTGGGCTCAAAACTAAATTCTCATAGAACGAAAGAATTATTCAAGGTCGGGAGTCGTCGTTCTCTTAGCTTACAGGGCCTACATTTTAGCCAATGTTTCCATAGAAAAATGATTTTTTATATGTATTATTTATTAAAATTCCGCAACCGCTCAGGTTGCCAATGATATTCCAGTGATTTCCTGACCTTAGTACTTAAAAGAGACTATCTAGTGAGGCAAATTTTGTGATGCTCCCCTAATGCAAATCTCTTTTGCGGCAAATCACATTGTGGCATCTCTGATTCGGAGAAATTTAAAGACCGGGCAGAGATGCAAAAAGTGTGGCAAGATAAACACAGTCAAAACTATAGTTCTACTTCAATCAAGTATAATTTTTAGTATCCTTTTTACATCCTCTTCTAGAGAAGGTATCAGATTTGTGTAAAATTTGACCTCCCCGGTTTTTGTCAAATGTCCACGTTTTGAGACCCCATAAACCCGAAAATCAGGTTCTTCTGAATGTGCCTGTCTGTATGTCCGCATTTCTGTATGTCTGCATGTCTGTATGTATGTCTGTATGTCTAACTTTATGTCTGTATGTCTAACTGTATGTCTGTATGCCTAACTGTATGTCTAGCTGTGAGTACGATAACTTTCGAAAGAATCAACAGATTAGATTGGCCTTTGGTATACTTTTTTAGTGTCTCAAATTAAAGATTAAGTTCGTGAGCTAGCTATATTGGATAAAAATTCAAAAAGTGAGAACGTTTTTAAAAATTTTGTTACTACTTTTTTCAAGATTTTAAAATTCTATGTACAGTTATTAGTAACACATTTTAAGCGAAACAACGCACGATATCAAAAAAAAAGTCAAAAGGGGAAATACGTTGTGTTTTTAAAGCCATACAAGCTTATTATAATAACTTTTTGAACTTCTTCGAAAAATCAAAATTTCAAATTTTGATCACAGAGAAAATAATAAGAAATAAAATATTCCATTTGGCGGTCAAACTGTGAAGTCAAAAAATATCTACAAATTTTTTATGGGCCACTTTTTGAAATAATGTCACATGAAAGCATGTCATAACGATGAAGCTTACTAAGAGAGTATTAGCCCACAAAGCGCGTAATAGCGAGCACACCAAGTCTAAAAACCTAGAGGAACCGCGTGTAAGACGTCAGGCAAATGTGTATGAGCGCGTAGCGCGAGATGAACACCCAATCAAGCGCGAAGCGCGAGATCAAACAGGTGAACGTTCTAGGCGCGCTCAAGCTTGCGAGCGAAGCGGGCTTTGAAAATGTGCTCGCGAAGCGGGCAGATTTTTTAATGTATTG
This sequence comes from Druon quercuslanigerum, assembly GCA_010014905.2. Taxonomy (NCBI): domain Eukaryota; kingdom Metazoa; phylum Arthropoda; class Insecta; order Hymenoptera; family Cynipidae; genus Druon; species Druon quercuslanigerum. The sequence continues at coordinate 42,962 of JAAAKG020216961.1, forward strand.
TTTTAATTGCTTCCAACTTTTGTATGTTGAGGTAATGCGCTTGCGCTTGATATGCATAAGAGAAAAACGTCACAGCTTGCTATTATAATGGCAACAGATTTCGATATCACTGGCAGCGTTAAATGCCGTTATTTAGAACTTAACGTCCTCGAGGAAGATTTAGACCATGATTGTGTGAATGGCAATACACGATGCAAAAACATATAGATGTTAATTATAATTTTTATTAGTTTTTTTTCTATGCAATAATAATTATTATGCACATACGTTAATATATATTTCTAAAAAGTATTAGTAATAAGCTTTGCAGAATGACAATTAAAAGTTTGATAAGATTAAGCACACTATTCTTTAACCACGCAAAAATAAAATTTTTAAATAGAAATCAGACTGTAAGTCCTTAATTTTATTTAAAAAATATGTCAATTTTTAGAATAGTTATTGGGGAATATTTAGTGTTTAAATTTTTTTAACGAAATTTCAAGAAACCTTACTACATTTTATATCATAAAATATATAAATAAATTGAGCCACTCTTTTATTATGAAACACCTTTTTTATGTTTCAAAATAATAGAACACCTGATGTATTTCTATAAAAAGATCATTTATTTATCTGTTAAGAATATTTTTTTAAACCTTGAGATTCACCAATATTATTTTTATTTAGTTGAATTCTATTGGAGTCACTTATACAACGCATAAATCATTTCTGTGTTACGTAAAATATTCTTAGCTGCCCTGCATATAATTAAGTCATTTTTAAAATTATAATGAGTCATCAAAGCCGAATACTGGGGAAGGCCACCGCAGATAAGAGCTATCTCTGTTTATAATGTCGTTATTAAATTGTGATTTTTTAAATATAAACGCTCTGAAAATAATAATAATAATAATAAATAATTATCTATGATAAACTATAATAAAAACTATCAAATTAGTAATTTTCTCTATACCACTGTGCTATGTCCCTCGTCTTTTTTGTTTAATGTTGGACTATAATATATAAATACAATGGACTATAATTTAAAAAACTCATATTTATTAGGAGATCAATAAGTGTGTATATAATATTTAAATATTTTAAGAGTTTTTATAAGATCCAGTGCCCAACTTTTAATACCAAACTCTTTATGATAAATAAACACAGTATCATGAAGATCAATTAGACTGCCGGATCAAATAAGAGCACATACATTTTTTCGGCGGGGTCTTAATGCACCCTGACAGGACAAAAAGAAGGATTCTGAAAATATTTGTTTACTCAATTCAAGAAAATTTCCTGCAGTAATTGAATTTCCAAAAATTAATGTTCTAAACAAATTTTGAAAAGCACGAGACCTCATTCTTGTATTCTGATCTCATTCTGAAGTACTGTTGAAAAGAACAACTGAAATAAAATCAAATGCCATTGAAATTGATTTAATATCAATCAAAGTGATTAAAATTGCGCTTGCAATTATCTTTCCTATTCTATTGCATATTTATAATACCATCCTTTGGGTCCGTATCTTGCTATATATCTGCAAAAAGGCTGTTTCGTCCAATTCCCAAATTTTCTAAACCTAATTCTCTAAAAGTCTTCTGGCCAATTTCTATTTTATTTACACTGTGTAAATCACATGAGAAATTTTTAACGCGCGAATTTCCACATTTTTAGAAATATATCAGGTCATTGAAGCAATGCATTTTGGAGTTTTGGCGAAAAATAGCACTCTTACTGCTTTCCTTAAATTAACAACGAATCTCAAATTAGCAGTGGATAATAGGGAGATCACGAGTGTTTTTTTTTACTTTTCGAAGAATTTTTAAGTGGTTCACCATAAGTTACTCCTAAAAAATTAATTACCTTTTAACCTCTTAAGCTTTGTCATTAAATGGGTCAGATCCTGTTTTAATAATCGGCCTCATATAATTATTTATTGTACAAGTCTGCCCCTTAATTAGGATTTGCAGAGCAAGCATTTCCGTGAACTGAAGTACCTCTTCCACTAGACCACCACTAGTCATGAAACACGATATGGTGTATCAGCGATCTATCAGCAATCGTAAGGGTATCGTGGAGGGGGCAGCTGCAGAGTTTAAAATTAGAAAAATACAGTGTCTTATTGAGAAGTCGATCTGTACTGGTGTGTCTTGTGACTGGCGGGAGGTCTTGAGTGCGATTCTTCAGTGCTCAATTTTGGCACCTCTTCTCCTCAATTCGTTCACTTCTGATTTTTGAAGTGAACTTCTACATTGCAGCTACTGCAAATATGCTGAATATTTCGAAATCTATTCATCAGGACCAATTTTTTAAGTAAGTAGATTACTTATCCTAGCCCAGGAAAATATTGATCGCTTTATCCTCTGAACCTGGAAGAATGGATTGATTCCTTACCTGGGCAAAGCTCAGGCAACTGGTATTGGACTGACATAAACTCCGTCGAAAGTGGTTAGAGATTTGTTATAATTCCATAACCGTAACTGGTCCTGAAAGTAACAGGTATAGATCACTTTTAACTCAAAGCCCGAGCCTGCGTTGTTTTATCTGTAATTCTTCTAAATGCAAACACACAACTTCATGCCGACTTGAGTCTGGTCTACTCAATGGTTCCAAGAGAAAACAATTCTTTTTGTGTAATTTGCTCTAAACTCTTTTTCAGAAAAAGATCCTGAGGATTTATTTAACTTCTTCCAATATGTAGACAGAGACTAATCTCTGAATTTCCATCTGTTTTCATTAAGTTTTATAGATAATTATGTCTTATACAGCCAGTTTCCCCTGTTTATTTCCACCTTAACATGCACAAGATCTATTAATTAGTCATCGAATGTAAACTAATGTGAATTAGTCTTAAACCTGGTTTGATTTCGATGAAGGGCAATGTATATAAATACTGAAGATTATGAAGTAGAAATTAATTTATGCATTTACCACTGGAATCCGAAATAAGTTTAGAAATTCACTAGTCATCATCAGTTTAAGTTAAAAATCATTTCAATTTAAAAATTAGTTTAAAAATTTATCACAAATATCATTAGTTTCAGTTTAAAAGTTTTATATTTAAAAATCATCTGCAGCTAACCACTAGCTTATCTCTAGAAACCATCTTCAGTTAACGACCAGTTTTGAAGCTCGATATAATAAACGACAAGTAGAAAACTAGAAGAACTATAAAAACTCTAAACTTGGACCAAAAGTAGGCTGATGAACCATCTAACATCAGATGTCTTCAGTATTTAGTTAACCTTTGAAAGTTAGGATATGTGCGGAAGTTCTAAAATCGATACTATATCATGAATTAAAAGCAAACCTGTCACAAACTGAAAGACGAGCACATGCTAGACGGACTGGTCTGTCATCTCTGATTGAAGACCAATATTCTTACCATCATTTAACCGCTAAAGGTCCTCCCCCCTCCCCCCAGGGTCTCGAGATTAGACAGTTGTCGCACGTTCAGGTCCCAGTAAAGAGAGGATAGCAAATTCCATCATAATTAAAAAATCTGTAATTACGAATTCTTTACACATCTTTCCGGCCTTTTTCTTTATCCATATACTTAGTTGCTAATTAGACATCACTATTCTAGGTGAACTAGACCAACCGAGAAAATTTACTTTGAAGCTTGATCGAGTAAAGTATCTATCTGTACTCTAATGTTTTACATCAGATCATTTCACATAAGCTCTTTATATTTGTTATTCATGACTGTTGTTAGTTTTCTACGCTGGAACTTGGAATTAAGAAAATCTTCGTTAAAGGCTTGTATTGACCTTAATCCTATTTCTAGACCATCCGAGCGTAAAAAGGCAGGTTCCCGTGATTAACTTCTTTATGATCTAGACGGATGACGTAATCTGATGCAACTTAGGTGCGGAGAAAACCATTTTCAGCTTCTTTTTGACTATAAGACCGCATTACCATAATTTTAACTATAAAACCCCTTTAATCATAATTATAATAAAATGTATTTAACCTTACATTAATAATAATCCGACTTAAGCACCACGAAAGTATATAAATACACACATTGAGTTTTTCACGTCACGTATACTATTTTATATCGAAAATAGGCATGAAGAAAAGATAATTAATTGACAAGTGATAGAAATCACTGAAGAAGTAGTCAATATTTCAGTCTATATCGTTCTCTCTATTCAGAAAAGATGAAGATCGTCATTCTACTCTTTTCCTGCTTAGGTTTGCTCGATTTTACAGGTAAGTGTGAAGTAATATGATGATATTTATAATAATAATAATAATAATAATAATAATAATAAAAAGATCCTCGGTGGCTCAGTGGTTAGATGCTCGCACTTCACCTCAGAGGTCCGGGGTTCGATCCCTGAGCCGGTACCTCTGGAAATTTTTCTATGTACCTTTACCGAGGTT
>JAAAKG020216962.1:0-22002 GCA_010014905.2 Druon quercuslanigerum
TTCAGCGACCCCAAAAACATAAGGGTACATTGGTCTCGCTTCTGGGACAGACCACTTTTTTTGTGGTGCTGTGTTATTTTAAAAAAGATTCTCAACGGCCTGCAAACGTTTTAAGTACGTAAACAGGAAAAACACATTTATTTTAACGTGTTACAGCAATCTTTCTTTCTCATTTCGGTTCATATGCCCCTAGCTGATTACCTGTATTTTAGATTACTGTCAGTCCAAAAGTGTCACCCTATAAAAACATAAATAAATAGCAGATCTAAAATTAATTTGTGTTTTCACAAAGGCACGAAATATTTTATAACAATAACTGTAAACATAATAAATAATATTCGCGATTGTGATATGTGTTTTTGTGACAAAATACATTTAGTTTCACTCTGTTGGTTAGTTACACCTCCATAGGGCATTTTAAGAAAATTGGTATGCACATAAATTAAATAACTTAAGAAAATGCCAAACAATGATCTAAAGCAGATTATTCTTAACATTTAGTGATAAAAAGAGCTGTTTTATGATTTCAAAGGATTTTAATAATAAGCTAGATTTAAAAAAAAATAATTGACATTTTTTAACCTTTTTTTGTTATTTTTATCGAGAAAGGTTAGTTGTATCTGTATCTATTTTTGGATAAATGAAGAGCCTCTTTTCTTGGGTTGGCGGTGACCACATGCATTTCCAATTTCAAGCATTTTTATTCTACGCCGCTCCCTTATCTTTATTATTGTATTTCAAAAGATTTATATAGCAGGCATAATACATAAATAATTTTTTTTCTGTTTTAGTTCAGAAATCTATTGGACGACATTAAGGATAGTTTTAAAAAAATTAAGGAAAATTCTGAGGAAGAAGAAAAAATTCTGATTCAATCTGCTAAGGAAGGAGCCGTGATCCAGTTTTCGTATATTTGTAATAACTCATTCGGCCCTAAACAGTCTTCTTATATTACAGGATTTACTCAGAAAGTAATGCGACTTCATTCGTGAAAAACTAATTATGCAAAATATGATCAAAATCTTCAAAATTCTTCAAAATAGTACCATTGAGCTTCAACATATTTTTTCCAGCACAATTTCCATGCTTTGGAGGCATCCTGGAAGGCCTTCCTTGCAATATCATGTAAAGCCCTCGTCGAGGCCTCTTTGACGTTGTCCACACCTTCAAATTGGCATTCTTTGAGAACTTATTTTATTCGAGACAACAAAAACACAGCAGATGACAGGTCAGCACTTGACTCGCGGCATGCAGGTGTAGCTGGGAGAGTTTTTGTGGTGGATCACCCAGTTCTTTCCTTTACAAATCTTCGGTAACAGTTTCCTACACGGTGATTTGATCCATTATTAGATTCTCTCCTATTATCCGAAGACATATTTAACGATCAGAATAATTTAAATTTCATGCACCCAATCCGCATTGTCCTCGCTCACACACAAAATTTAATGGTATTGCTTAAAAGAGCGCTACATCTTGAGGTTAAACTGCGCGCAACAAATAAGTTTTAGTTGCTTGCCTAATCTAGGCTAATTTAAGGATCAGAGAGAAATAAGCTCTTACATGTTTTCAACTGGCACCCTTCTATGTCAATTCTTCCTGTCGCGTGCGCACTGCAGTCAGTAAGAGAACGAAAAAAAATTGGTCGCATTACTTTCCGGCGTATCTGCTTTTTCAAAATGAACACTTCTTGTTTAAAAAATAATATTTTGTTATTTGAGCAAGGTTTAGATTATTTACTAAAACTAATCCAAAGAAGAAAATCATGGAAAGTTAAAAAGCTTCTAACCCCAGATTCCTTTTACCGACCCTAATTCACATTTTTGTCCCATTTTCAGTTAAAAAGGAATTTTAAATGCATTAAATTAACGATGCTAGGTATTTGATGTGTACCTGAAATCAAGAAAAAGGGATGCGACATTAAAGTGATAAAAATAAGGAGTTCAAGAATGGACACGAAATATGATCAGCAGTAGATAGTAACCACAATTGTAGTCAAGGGGTCTATATGATTATGATTAAGAGCGCAAGACAACATGTCAAGAGGCATGGACCTGTATATGTCGATGGCTGTAGGTTAGAATAAACGTATATTTTCAATACTCAATACTTCATGTATTGAGATAGGAAAAGTTGCAGATGACTGAAAAAGACGATTATTGTCACAGTATATAAAGAAAAGGGAAATAAAACTAACTACAATCATTAAAGAGGTATAAATCAAGCCCCCCAAACATCAATTTATTTTCTTGGGACAAAGTTTTATAGCTACTTGTGTACGAAGTACCAGAAAATGTCCGGTGAGGGCCACTGCAGTTGTCCTCAACCTAAATAAATGTATCCTTAGTGATAAAACACACATAAACACACGCACCCATACAACTTTATTGTAAATTAAATGACGCTCTACTTTAGCTCTATCAGGAGAATGAAAATTAGTAAAAAGAACTTACAGAACACTGGCCGGAGAGTGCAGCACAAGTACACGGAAAAAAATATGGGACCAAATAGTCGTCAAGTTTCAGAACTTATTATTACCATATTTCTCATATTTCCATTCGGTTCAGTTGTGACTGGACTTATGATTCGTTTTTGACTACGATGATATTTTTGTTTCGATCACGCCTGGATGATTGAGAATGAATAAAATTAAAGGATTTTTCTCCGTGATAGCTCACGCGAATTTTAACGATAGAGGAGAATCAAAAAACGCTTTGATAAATCGAATTTGTAAGTTAAAGAAAAACAAATCTATTCTCCCAAGATACATTAATTCTAAATTGGTGCCTCAAAAGTTGAGTTGAAAAACTAATATTAGATTTTTTTAATCTGTAATAATTATTGAATAATTTGTAATGATTAAAATTATACGTTTCTGATTACACTTATTTCTTATTGAATTTTTACGAAAATTATTATTTTTAAAACAAAAATAAATAAATTTTAATATGCAAAATCTTTAACCTAATCTTTATGTATAACAATTTTGCATGCAAATGGGTTCCCTGGGATCGGTTGCGATTAGTCACTTGATTCGCAGTAAATATAAATAATTTCTAGACAAAAAGAGTTTTTATTTTAAATCAAAAAAGGCTATTAAATAATTTTGTATGTTCTAAACAATTTTTATGAACAGTTATTTACATCAGGTATTTATGATGGTATGAATAAAGGTTTAACAGATACACTGCTAGGCTATTTTTTGACATACCACCTTATGGTTTTTATAACGTAGTCAAATATCAATAACTAATTCATAGAATTAGAGGGACTTTATATGCCAATCAAGATTTCTTATTGTTAAGAACCATTTTTTAAAGCTATTATTCAGTAAAAACTAGACAGGCAGATATAATCAAAGAGCACTAAAAAAAGAGTCGGAGAAAAAGTGACCACGTCTGAAAAGTTTAATTGAAAAATGTTGTTAGGTTTCGCGAGAACGGAATGAAAAAAAGCAAAAATAATCATTTTCGAAACAGAAATTTTTCGAAAAATTCAAATTTCCGAAAGAAAATAAAACTTCTGCATATATTTAATATTATGTATAATATTAAATATCTTTTAGCGTAAATTTAAGAATCGACAATTTACTATTTTACCGGAATTTGACATTGCGGCAACTCGCTGCTTTCAAGGATTTAATATTTCGACAATTTACTATGTTTAAGAATTTTAAAATTGCAGAAATGACTTTCTTCAGGAAACTTTCGATCTTTAACGTCTCAGGAATAACCATTTTTGGTAGTTTCATTCTCTTTTGATAATAATGATTTTTTCGGTTTCTGTTTTGGCACTTTTTTTGCATTTTTTCGCATTTAGTAATTTAAAAATACAGCAAAATAATATGATCCCGAGAAAATATCATTAGTAATTGTTAAGACGATTAGTAATAATTATTAATTCATCTATCAACAGTTCAAGAGTCTATGATTTGGCCAGTGGTGATAGCACTGATAGCGAGGATGAAGAGTAAAATTATTGTATCGAACAATTTTTATTAGGAAAAGTGTATATAATTGCACTATCGTCTTGTTGTTCTAATTAAATTTTGTATCCACACTGCTGAAGAAAACAAGAACTAAAAACCTGATACAGGACAAATTTTTGAACAATAATGTTGAACCGATATTCAACTTGAATGCCAATTAATAGAAGAAGTGTCTTTTTTCTTGTAATTGTGGCAAAAAATCATAATTAACGTCAAAAACGTCAAAGGCAGATCTTCAAAAATTAATTTCTGATTATTATTCAATAGCTAATTGTGAAGAAAAATGTGGAGTTCAAACTTGATTCACCTAATATTGTCGATTCTAAATAAAATTTACAAAAACGTATTTTTACATTCTCATCCAGAGAAGGTATTAGAATTGTTTAAAATTTGACCTCCCCTCTCCAGTTTTTGTCCAATATCCACGTTTTGAGACCCCCTGAATCCGAAAAACAGGTTTTTACGAATTTATCTGTCTGTATGCCTGTATGTATATATGTATGTCTGGCTCTTTTACTGTCCGAAACTAAAGGTCAAGTTGGTTAGCCAGCCATTTTGGATAAAAATTCGGAAAGTGAGCACATTTTGAATATTTTTCAGATCCCTTTTTCCAAAATTTCATCATTCTCTGTACGGATATTCATAGTATTCAAAAAGTCGAACCATTTATTATGATGAATTTTTTCGATAAAAAAAAATAACCGAAGTTATAGTATCTGAAAATGAGACCATATGAGCTATGACTTTCCGTTGAAACTAATCCCCCCCCCCCCGCGCTTTTTAATCGAAGTTTCGTGGGACTGTTATTGAACTAGACTTTCCACCCTAGACGCTTTGAGAGACACTTTTAGTCAATTATTAGGAGATGAAGCACCACAATGCGGTAGAAAATTCAATTGACAAAGTCTGGGTCACTGAGATTAGGGACATAATTTAGAAGTAAAAAACGGTAAATCCGCTCAGTAGACCATATGTGTAAAATTTAAATCATAAAAATAACATTGCAAATGAGCAAATTCTGTTACTCGAAAAACGTCAGAAGTTGCAATCAAATGTTTAATAACAACATTTTATTAAAGAATGCGCATTTTTTTAACAAAACAATGAAACTACGTCTATTTTAATACCAATTTATGTTATAAATTATAATAATATACATATATGGGATTGATATATAATTTCTGGGATAAACTCGAGTGCGAAGCACGAGATACTTGATGAGAATGTGTTCGTTAAAGCCTAACGAGCTTTAACAAAAGGTAATTCACAATCACCAAATAACTGTCGTCGATGCTTTGACCTGCCCGAGACTGTTGATTAATTAAATAATAATTATTACTAATCGTTTCAACAATCACTAATGACATATTATGCATCAAAAAAATAAGTGCCGAAACAGAAACCGAACAAATCAATATTTCCAAAAGAAAAACGAAACTACCGAAAATGTTTATTCCCGAGATTTTAAAGCCCGAAATAGCAGATTCCTGAAAATAGTCAATTGTCCAATTTAAAAATTGCAAATAATAGTAAGTTCGGATTTCTGCTTTGGAAATGATTATTTTCTTTATTTTTTATTCTGTTCCCTCGAAACCTAACATCATTTTTCAATCAAACTTTTCGGACGTAGGCGTGGGCAAAAACAAATAACTCATTTTTGCTACACCTATTTTTTTAGTGCTCTTTCAGTATCAGCCCTTCTAGTTTTTACTGATTAATAGTTATAAAAAATGGTTCTTAACAATAATAAACATTGATTTTCATTGAAATGTCACTATAATTTTATAAATTAGTTATTGATATTTGATTACGTTATGAGAACTATCAGGTAGTATATCAAAACATAGCGTAGCAGTGCATTTGTTAATTAAGTTTATTGAAATAAGTAATAATTTGTATTAACTGACTAAATATGATAACGACGTATCATTGCTGAGAAATTTGAGGTCCATTCTGTCAGAAAACCTTTATTTATTCCATCATAAATACCTGATGCGAATAACTTTTCATAAAAATTGTTTAGAAAGTACAAAATTGTTTAACCTCTTATAAATTCAATATAAAAACTCTTTTTGTCTATTAATTATTTAGATTTACTGCAGATCAAGTGACGAATCGCAAATGACTCCAGTGAAGCCATTTGCATACAATATTGTTATACACAATGATTAGGCTAAAGATTTTGCATATTAATCATTTACAGCATTAACTGACCAACCGATTTCTTATAAATTAATGAATAACCATTACTGCAACTTTTCAAAGCTCTAATATAAATGTTCTAATGCAACTTTGGAGGCATTATGGAGATAAATCCTTTAATTTTATTCATTCTCGATCATCCAGGCGCGATCGAAACAAAAATATCATCGTAGTCCAAAACTAATCATAAGTCCAGTTACAGTTGAACCGGATGGAAATATGAGTACAAGCAAACATGGGTTTGCCATTTGACTTGTGTTTGCGCCGACAAACAGATTTTTGATTAAAAAGAAATCGGAGAAAAGTGAGTTAATTTTTTCTTGGAGGAAAAATGACTTAAATCTTTAAGTCGTTTTTGCTCATAGCGCGTGGCCTAATCCGTTTTGCCGCTGAGAAACAGCAAACCCACTTTTACTCTAAATTATTTTTTAGCCCGCTTTTGCTATCAGCCTGTCACTTCTTTCAGTTGATTTTGAGTCCAAACCGCGCTGCTGTTTTTAAAACTCGTCTCAGCCCTTCTACTGCTTCTTAAACATTTTTCGATAAAATAATGTCGTCCAAATAAATCAAAACGATCCTTTCATAAATTAGGTTCTTAAAAATGTAAGTCATGTAACGCTATACAAATACAAATTAAGGAACGGGACTTGAAATTTGGATCGTCAAAATAATGGGTGAACTCAATGACGTAAAACCAATTTTATGTATATAGATAACTGACGGTTTATTAGAAACACTCACAGTGTTTGGTGGGACCTGCTGACCCACAATCGCTGGTATATCTCGCAGGATATACGCGAGCGTTCCTAGGTGAAGTCAACCAGGTCGAAGGTGGCGTCGGTTGGAGAACCGTGTTGGTTGGCACATATATGCACAATAGGGTCGCCCCAACTTATTCAGGGTGTAATGAGCACAAGAGTCATTAGTCGGTGATTAGGATTTGAGGAAGAGACCTTGGCATCGGTACCCTCCCCACTCCCTAACCCGGTCCGCAGGACTGTATACGAGCCGGGGGCTTATAACACCGGTATAAAATCTAATGTTGTCAATGCACTGGCATTAGGTTCTTCTTGTCTACTACCACCTGACTGGCATACGCGGAACATTTTGCTCAGGGATAAGTCTTCGCTTCCCATTCATGAACCTGTTGATCTACTGCAGCCATCTCTAGGTGCGCGAACCGCCTTGGTACCTTGTTACCGGTAGGCTCGTAGACTGTTTCCAGTTTCCGCGCCACGTCCTTGAACTTCTTGTTCGTGTTTGAAGCAACCACATTGTCTTCGTGAGTCGTCGGCATAAAGTAGCCTTCGTTTGGCCACATCTGAGTTACTACTTTTCTGGTTTCCAACACTATTTGCTCGAGTTATTCCAAACCTATAATATGCTTCTCTTGAATAACAGCCCGTGGCGTCACTCTAAAATTAACGAATATACGACAATATTCATTATCGTTGGAACTTCTCAACAACAGATGCCATCTCAGTCTACTGATTCATTTCCAGGCCTATAAAACCTGCTTCTCGATACTGAGCTTATCGCATCAAATGGAAATCGCTGCCGCAATTTGCCGTTATATATCTAACATCAATGCTTAGCTAACGGTTTCATTACTTTTTCAGTAATGTTTTATTACACTTTTAAATAAATATCGGTGAATGTCGGTAACAGGAATCATGCAGGTTATAAGTGGCCTAGCCTATTTGTTTAAAATATTCCCTTTGTTTTAATAATTTTCAGTCCTAATGGCTTCATCAACAGCTTTATATTATTTGGCGACGTTGGCACCAGTTGGATTGGATTTTATTATGCCACTGAACGAATCACGAAGAAAAAATTTTGTATATGATGTGAATTACATTTTTTTTGACAAAGAGGAATATTATTACTCTATTTTCATCCACTCATCTATCGCAGGAATCTACAGTATTGGCACTTCAATGTCATTTGATACGATGCTGTACCTTTTTGTAAAACATATTAGCGGAATGTTTCTAGTTTTAAGGTAATATTTATATTCATACATATTCCAAAATTACATTAGATTTTAAAATTAGATTCAAATTTTCATTGAATTTTCTGTAGATATCGATTGAAGAATCTGGTGCAAGACACTGATATCAAGCAAAATTGGACCGAAGAGGATTGTGAAAGAATAGAAAAAGGAACATTATCCTGTATAAAGTTATATAATGATATAATTGTGTTAGTATATACACTCAAATTTCATATGCAAAATAGTTAACAGAATATCAAAATACAAGGAAGAAACAACTCTGATAACACAGGCCCACAAAAAAAATAGTTGCCTGAACTGTGTACGAGACTAGTGTATCCTTATGTATTTTGAGCCGCTAAATTCGAATACGACCTTAGAACTGACATTTAACGGTAAAATTTTCCCCTAGCCTAGAGGAGCTAATAACTTTTACACTAGGAGAAAAACTTAAAATCAAGAGAAATCTGGGACCTGCTTTTTTAATATTTGTATAATGGCGAGGTGATACAAACCTTTATGTTTGTTGAGTAGCTAAATTCAAATGTGACCTCAAAATCAATCATATTTTCTCTAGCCCAGGAGAAATAGTAGAAAATTGAGAAGTTGATTAAAGTTTCTGAATAAATATAAATTATTCATGTATTTTGGGTCGCTTAGGACAAGTGTAGCCGGAGAACGTCTCTACAGAACTGCTGTTTTTCTTCAGCCCAGTGGAAAAAGGGGAAAATTGAAAAGAAGCTTAGAGTTGTACGCAGACTACATTTACGTGTACACAATAGGATGAATAAATACAAAATATTTTCGTATATCGTGTTGCAGGATTCAAAACTGACATAGATACACTTTTAAGTGCCACAATTTTTCCCTAGCCTACGGAAAATAGTGGAAAATTAGGAGAAATATCAGGTTATCATTACGCAGGTTATATTTATAGACGCGGAAGTCCAGAAGTAAGTAAGTAAATGCAGTGTGCATAAACCTAAGGCTACTTTTTGATTTTCCACTTTTTCCCCTGCACTAGGTTAAAAGGAAGCTCTGTAGAGACGTTTTGAGGCTACACTAGTACTAAGCGATCAGCGATACATGAAGATTTTATATTTGGTCGCCAACATTAATCACCCTCAGTGTGATTGCTCTCAACATTGCAAACATCTCGAGATAGGCTCTCGGGCATGACGGCCATACTGCCGATGGCTTGTTGGCAGTGCTGCAAAAGCCTCGAGACAGGCTCTCAGGCATGACAAACGGACCTACTGACTATGTGATTGTCCTCAACATTACAAACGTTTCGAGACAGGCTCTCAGCCATGACAATGATGCTGCTGGATTATTTTCAGGATTGCGAACTTTTCGAAACAATCTCCCAGGCATGACAAATTTACGGTGCTTGTTCTGAACATTGCAAACGTTCTGATACAGACTCTAAGCTATGACAGCCATACTGATAATGGATTATTTGCAACATTCTAAACGCCTCGAGACAGGCTCTCAGGCATGACAAACGTTCTTACTGACTGTGATTGTTTTCAACATTGCAAAAGTCTAGAAACAGGCTTTCAGGTATGACAAAAATACTGCTGATGGATTGTTCGCAAAATTGCCAAAGCCTCGAGACAGGCTCTCAGGCATGAGAGACATATTGATGGTTGATTGTTTGCAACATTGCAAACGTTTCGAGACTGGCTCTCAAGCATCATAGACGTATTAATGGTTGATTGTTCGCAACATTGCAAACGCCTAGAGACAGCCCAGTGGGAACAAGACTATGAAAATCTCAAGGACGTCCTTAGGACGTTCCTAGAACATCCTGTGTCAATCCAATCAACGTCTCTAAGACGTCAAATGTCCTAAAGATGACACAAAGACGTCTTGAAGACATGGACGTTCTCGGGACATCCTTTATACTGACATTAGACGTTTTGAGAGCATCACTAAAATGTCCAAACGACATGTTATAAAAGACGGCTTAGGAATGACCCAAAAACGTCTCTAGGACATCCATTATTTTTTTGCCCACTGGGAGGGTCTCAGGAATGACAGACAGATTGATGGTGGATTGTTTGCAGCATTTCAAACGCTTAGCGGCTAGCTCTCAAGAATGACAGAGGTATTGATGGTTGATTATTTGCAAAATTGCAAGCGCCTCGATGCAGGCTCTCGGGCATGACAGACATATTTAGTGTGGATTGTTTTCAACATTATAAACGACGCGAGGCAGGCTCTCAGGCATAACTGACTTATTTAAAGTCTAAGAAGCTAACTTTGGTTTTTTTCCCTGCACGGAGAAGGATAGATGCTCAAAAGTAGATATTAAATACCTTTATATTTAACTATAGTCTATAGATATTATGGCATAATGTATGATGCATTTTATTTAATGTACAATATATTAAGGGGCTATTTTTATTTATATTGAATGTATAAACTGTGTGATCTTTACAATTCAAATCTGGAATTTAAGGAATCGAATTTTACCACAGCGATGTCGCTGACGGGTGGCGTGGCGACAAAAGATTTTAGTCCCAGTTGGTCCACATCTTTAACAATTATCGTGTGTGTTATAGTTTTTCGCATATATATTGCGTTCGAAATTTTTGTGAAAAATGGATTATGTGCTTTTGGAATTGAACATCATAATTTTCTCAAGAAAATGCGGACTTTGAGCTACACATGGGATGCGAACTTTGGATGCCTTCTCATTTTCTGTTGTTCGATGTTCGCAAGACGAGAACCCTAGCTGGCGATCTATTTTGTCAATAAGGTTGGTTGCAGGTCTGAAAACATTACGAAGATTAAGCAGATTCATGGGCATATCTCACTTTGACAGTCATGGACTTTTTGAAGAACAAATTGTCCATGGTAACTTCGATCCCACATATAAAGAACCATTTCTAACACTTTTAAAATTCCAGTATTTAAGTAACAGCGAATTTTAGCATTTCTGACTACAAAAATGTTATATACGCCAATGAGCGAATCCTGGTGCAGGTCCACTACCGCAAGATAGAACGCCTAGCCGGGCTCGAAAGCTACGTCTTGGTTCCTAATTACATCTATTAATCCACCTTGTATTACTTATAACCCAAACTACTAAATTGTTCATTTTCAAGAAGACTCGTTGTCTTCTATGTTATAAACAGCAATATGGCACACTTCATGATGACATTACTCGTTAAAGACCTTCGATTAAGACCTGGACCCTTCAAACAGTGAGAATTTTCGTTTGGATTCGAAATCTGACTGCTCGGTTCCTTTCAGCTTTCTGATAAGTTCTGCTTGCTACATCACAAGTCGCTGCATTGACCTCGAATGGACACCAACTTCGAACAAGATCCGTCCTTGACTATGGCCCTGATACCAGTTTTTTATCCTACAAACTGGATCCCCATTTTGATTGATCACAACAGGCCTCAATGTTTCCATCTACACGGCTGAAACTATAACGTTCTTGATTTTAGTTTTAAAAAGTTTTCTTTTTGCAAGTTTAAATATTCCATTTTTAGTTGTATATTTTTTTTTAGTTTCAAACACAAGCACTTGATGGTAAGTTGAACTACATTGTTAAAAATGCAGTGTTCTTGTTGAATATTCTTGATTTTAGTTTTTAAAAAACTTGCTTTTGTGCGAATTTAACTATTTTCTTAAAAATTTTCTTTTTTCGGTAAAAAAAATAATTTTTTGAACTTGAAATTTATTTTATTTTCAGTGAAAGTGTGTCTTTCTTATAATTTTAACTTCATGTGTAATGTTAGAAATTAGTCTTTTTGGTAGAAAATTAGTCTTTTTGCATCAAAGATCAACTGCCTGGCTGAACTACTTTGTTTAAAGTTTATTCTTTAGTTGCAAATATCTAATTTTAGTTTAAAATTCCACTATTTGCTTAAAAATTCGTGAGGTGATTGAAAATTCGTATTTTTCGATAGAAAATTAATCTTCTTGGTTAAAAATTCATGCATTTGGTTAAAAATGCAACTATGCCGGAAAGTTGTAAGACCGGGGGTCGTTATCTCAGTTTCGGCGCGCACACACTCACTCTTGGGATATCAGAGTCGATCCCTTTTCAGCGCCGTACTGCTTTTCGGTAATGCATGGTAGTGTTTCCAGAAACTGGGATTTTTCGGCCCCCACCACTCTTCCGTATGGGAGAAATACATTCAAACGCAGCGTGACGGTGAGTCGGCTCTGCTACATGCTGTGATGACCAGCCGAAAATGCACGAGCACGAACCCTAGCTAGCCCGACATCACCAGGGAAGTTCTAGCTACTCCTTAAATTTATGTCAGTTTTGAAATCCCGAATTACCTTAGAATCATTAGGCCTCGCGTAAAACCGAAAACGCACGAGCAGGAACCCGACCTCTCCCGACTTCACGAATGACAATCTATAGATTTAGCCTTTAGCTGCTCCTTAAATTTATTCAGGCTTTGAGATCCCGAGTTACCTTAGAACAATGAGAATTAAACTTATTGCGAGGAGGAAAATATAATTGATTTTATGTATGAAGATATAGGAGACAAGATTTTAGGGTCTAAAATGTTTCAAATTTAGTGATGCATGTCTTAGTCATATTTTTAGGAAAAACTTATTTTTTAACAAATAAAAAACGAATTTTTGATTGCTAAATTTTCAACCTAAGAAATTTCTTTAAAAAATACATTTTTTAACTAAAACTTTAGCAAAAGATTTTAATTTTCGATGAAAGAAATGAATTTTCAACTGAAAAATATTTAAAAAAAAAACAATCGAATTTACAACATAACAGTTAAATCTTCAAGCGTATACTTGGATTTTCAATTTACAAAGGTAATTTTTCAAACAAAAATGGAATGGAATGAATTCTGAGAGAAAATTGCAAAAAGATCACAATTTTTTTTTATTATTTTTTACAAATTTTTAAAATGATGTAAAAGATTTTAAGCAAAATTTTGTAATTTTGTAAAAATTATATAATTGTAGCAAAATAAGGAACATAATTCTTATTATGCCTAATTGTGCAATTTTGTTGCTCACTTTTTTGTTATGTGCATGTTGGTTTAAAAAATGTGCTTTCAAATTTTAGTAAGTTTAAGAAATATTTAGAAATTTTGAAACGATTCAAAAATATGTAAAACTTGTACAAAAATTTGTTAAGCATTTTTTAAGGTTTCACGAAAATTAAAAAAAAAGTTCTTTTAGGTTTCTACATGGAACGAAATATTAAGAAGTTAAATATTAATTTTAAGAGATTATTTAAAAACATTTTAAAACATAGCCAAAGATTTCAAACATTATAGGGTCTGACAAGATTAGAAAAAAAAGACTAATTGTCCTAATATTCGTGTGACATTTTTAAATGATTTTTTATTTAAAAAAATGTTTCAATTTGATAAGGTTGAAAGGTTTTAAAAAATGTAAATAATCGATTAAATTGACTAAATATTTAGAAGAATGGAAGAGTTTTTAATCGAATTTTAAACTCAAATTTTTTAGAAATACCGATTTTCAAAGATTTCAAAAATAAACTTTTGAACCTTTAAGAGAATTCCGTAAGATTTCCAGGAGATGAAACTTTTTTTCTTAAAATTCTTGAGAAACATTTAGAAGATTATATAAGTCAATTTTTTTACATCTTGAATGCTCAAATATTTCTTGATTTATTCTAAACTTCTGAATCTTTTTTTTTTTCTTTTTTTTTTCTTCTGCATCTTTTAAAAATACTTGAATTTTTTCTAATATTTTGTAAAATTGAATAAAATTAAAATGTTTATAGTTCTTTAGTTTCTTTTTTTGACGCATCTATTTTCATGCTATTATATAACTTGACCTCACACGCTTTCTCAATATATGTATATGAAAACTTTAGAAAACCTTTAATGCATTCAAATACTTATCTCAATATTACAAAATTGAGCTTTTACAATTTTATTTTAATAGTAAATAATTATAAAATAAATTTAACAAAATTTATCTCACGAGGAAATGTCCCATGATTTTAAAAGGAGAAAAAGTTCTAAAGGTAAGTCTTTATATATTATCTTAATAACTAATGAACATACTTTCAGAATATTTTTCCTTGATTCTGCCCTAGGGTCAAACATGGTACAAAAATCTGTCGCGAAATTCTAAATAATTATAAGTATTTCTAAATTTTATTTTAATATGATATACGTTAATTCTTGTAAAAAAATTTTTGTAAATAGTTGGTAATTTTTATAATTTTTGCGATACTTTTGTACCAAGTTTTCCTCAGGTAACAGATTTCAGAAATTAAATTATAAAAAGTATCTCCGTTAGTTCACAGACTGAAATACACTTAAAAAATAACAATAAGAAAGTTCAGAAATTCATGCAGATGTATGTTCAGAAAATATACACATTTTTTATTAAAACTCCTTTCCACACCACGTTTAATTCAAAATTTTTACAAGATTTTTTTGAAATGATAAATAAGTTCCTCGAACTCAAATGGAAAAAAAAGTTTTCATTAATTATGGATATTTTAATCATCACGCTGCTCTATATGCACGTGACTTCGCGGCTGCGAACGCAACGTGTTGCAGCGGGCGATAGAAGGTAAAATCAGACATCAAAACAAATAACAAACTAACAAACGAGCAGGCAAAAACAAATTGCAGTTATCTTTTAATATTATAGAAGAGTTTATTCTCGCATAAGGCGATATTCGGAAGGATTAGAGTCTGGGAATTCTACATGATTTTCTCAAATTTCTTATCGAAAACGGCTACAGTTAGCGTTAGATAGTATGAGAAGTTGTAAGACTTGATTGTCGCAAAAGGTATTTATTTATATTTGCTTTATATTATCAATCTTTCACAGATTTTTTTAGGTCTCTAGAACTGACTTGTGAAATAGATTTTAGTGATTCTTTTCAGGTCTGTTCTCCATTGTTGATTCATCTCTTATTTAATATGAATAATCGGGTTGATCAAAATTCGTCTGTTTCGAAGGATGGCATGGTTCAACGAATTTCCGTCATGGAAATAGTGAATGGTTACATTAGCCGATGAAACAAAGTTTCAGTGTAAAGTTTGCAATTAAACAATGCTATGTTGAAAAACGGAAATTTAAAAGCATGAAGCGTCTTCATCTCAACAAAAAAGTTAGAGTTTTTAGAAAAATTACAAAGTTTTGGACTAGCGAGTGAAAATTCCTCTAATGTAACTGCAAACTCGTTCAGTTCTCTTGCAGCGAGTTCTTTCTCAGATTTCTCAGAATCTACACGGAAAAGAATATGGAACTGTAATGTCCTATTAGGAGTGCAGGAATCATTTGATCCCTATGTTTAGAAGCAAATATGCCATGTATGAGATCATTTGGTTCCAAAATAGTTAGGTGACTTCGCACCTCCCAGCTTGGGAACGAACCAGTCCCATGCTCGGCAAAACGGGGTTGCCTCGCTGAGCGAGAGAGTCTACTATAACTATATTATATTATAGACTATAGTAGCAATGGTAGCTGTTTCTGCCGATCATGGGAACGAATCAGTCCCACAGCGCGGAGAGAAAGGCTACTACAGTCAATAAGATCGGTGCGGTCCGTATTTTGTTATTTGTTCGTCCTATGTGACAGTCTTTTCTATTCTTACAAATTTTTGGTAATAATAAGTTCGGAAACTAGACAACTATTTGGTCCCATATTTTTTTCCGTGTACAAATCCCGAATTTGTTACTTTTAAACAAAAGGTTCAAGAGCAGAGTATAGGATCACTGCGTTTTTCATGGAACATAATCGCCCATTCGCGTTTTACTCAGAATGAATAGGACTTTTTGAGGATATGGAACTTTCGGTTTTACAAAATGTTAAATTGGGCTACAGTAAAATTGTCTTAGTTGCGAATAACGTCGTTTGTGCTGCTGAAACTTATCGCATGTCAAATATTTTGCGCAAACAATCGTTTTCAGTGTACGTGGACGAAACGAGCAACAGGACTGGACTCTTGAAAAGTGGTCGGCGTTAATGGTTCGATATTTAGGAGCGAAGACACTTTCTCTCAGGGCGGAATTGCTTTAGCTGATAAACTTAGATACTTCAGATTCTTTTTCTCCTAAAGTTTTTGCTGCATTTGAAAGAGCATTGTCCGAATAGGAGATCCCTTTAAATAATATATGTGCTTTAGCGTGCGATAATGGGCAAGTAATGGTTGGCAACAAATGCTCTTTCAAAACAAAGTTAAAGGAGAAAAGTCCCCTTTTATTTATCTTACAGTATGTTCCGCATTCATCGGCAATTGCAGCAAAATATTACTGTGCCACAATACCAGATGTAGATGATATAATTAAAGAATTACCAAAATTCCTGAATGCTAGTTCCAAACGAACTGCTATTTTTCAAATGATTATTTTCGAATTGGGTTATGAGTTTCGAAAAATTCACAGTCTTTCTAAAACGCGCTGTCTTATCCGCTTACGATGTATTATCATTATAATAAATGATTGGGATGGTATTCTTCAGTTTCGTATGGTCATCGTATCTGAAAAGGTAGAGAAAGCTAAACTCTTGCTAGAAAAGATGCAGAATCCTTCGACATTCGCTTACTTTTTGTTCTTGAGATTTACTCTGGACAAGTTCAACGCATATAATGCAAAATTTCAAAGTCGCGAAACATTGGTGCAGGAACTGCAGCCATACTCACTTAATTTTTTTGTATGAATTCTTAACAAGTATTTGAAAGAGGGTCTGCTTTAAACCGATTTGTTTTCTCAAGTAATTAACAATGTAAACTGTGCAGATCCTAATAATCAAAAGGCGCATGAAGCCATTGACTTTGGTAAGGAAACGAAAGCATATGTACAACAGCAACTTACAGACAAGAAGTTGCAAAGAGAGAAAGTCGATAAATTTCTTCGTCATTGCTTGGAATTTTATGTAACTCCAAGCAAAGAAATGCGTAATTGGCTTCCTTTTGGTGACATCTTTTTATCGTGCGTTGTTGTTGTTCGCCCTCAAGTAGCTTTCTATGCTGATCGAAGCAAAACTTTTCCTAGGGTCTGGAAAGTTTTTCAATATTTGGGGTCGTTTGACAAAATAGGAGTGCAAGCAGAGTGGTAGTAGACCAAATGTGGTCTACTACCGGTCTATTTTCGACGATTGCAGGAGAAATGGTTTTTTCAAGTTTGACCTCAGTATTGAATATTGTTTGATGTCTTCCTCATTCAAAAGCTGAGGCGGAGCGTTGTTTCCCCATGCTTACGGACGTCAAAACCCCAAAAAGAAATAATTAGCGAACAGGACGAAAGAGATGAAACAGCCAGATCAATGACAATCATTGATAAGCATTTGCAACTGATGACCGAAAATCTTTATAATTTGGTAGCAAATGACAGGGAAACTTGTTTGGCGTTCTTTGCCTATGAAGAAAGGGATTAATTCTAATGTCTATGGCATGAAATTAGTTAATTTTAAACCCCTTTCTTACTCATAAAATAATAATTCCAGAGGTACGTTATTTTATATTTTCTTCACGTGCCTGTGGTATGAAAAATTCATTTTAACTTTTATTTAGTGAGTACTTAAGAAAATCGATGGATAATGATTAATTTCACGCTTTAAACATACGTGAGAGGCAAGGGGACACACTATAATCAAGCACCCCACAACATTCAAAATTAATACAAACTTCTTCATTCTTGATTTCTTAATTTTCCAAACTTCTAAATTTCTTTAATTTTATTGATTTCTTCATTTCTTGATTATAAAAATAAATAAAAACCGTTTTAATCTATAGCGGTAATCGATAGGGGCATCATCAAGTGGATAATAAACATCTCACGGCTTTTGAAATGTTTGGAACTGAAAAAAAACCTAAAGGTGCATCTGTGAGGTAATTAATTTTTGAAATTCCAAAACAAATCTCTATTAGAATTTTTTCGTTATCTCAAAAAAGCTAGAGCTATACAAAACCTACCTTATCAGTGAATTTTATTTTCGGTGAGGTAGGGATAGGATAAGTTAAACTCGGTCTTTAAGCAAAAACACTTCTTGTCTTTGTAGCGCGTGTACTAGACCTACAGGGGATGCCACTTAAAGAAATGAGCCTTAAACTTTACCTATACGGTGGTGTGGAAAGGAGTTTTATTAAAAAATGTGTCGGATATTCTAACAAAAAACTGCATGAATTTATGAACTTTTCTTATTTTTATTTTTAGGAGTATTTTAATCTGCTTTATGTTTAAGACAAACTCATATCGTGAGAATCGATAAAAGAAATACCTACTTCTCCAACTGGTATAAAAGGTTCAAGCCAAATCTGCTCTTTTTGTTAAATTTTTTTTAATCTTTTGGTTTCGTTTAAAAGGGAAGTATTCATAGTATTTTACTAACTAATAAAGATGTTCTTATCATATGATTCCTGAAATCTATTCCGACCTTCAAAAATTTTTTTAATTCAAAAAAAGATACATCCTTGTATGCTTAGAGATATAATTTGTTTACTTGAAATAAGTTTTGTGCAATTAGAAAAAAGTTTATTTTATGTACATAAAAAATTTCATAACTTGTTTCTAAGAATTTGGCAAGATTAAAAATTTTAGTATTTAAATGCTCTTAGCATTGAAGATTTTTATGTTATATCTTGGTAAAGTATAATAGGTATGTAAGGTTAAAGTCAAAACTGTACAATCTTTTGTTAACATTTTAAAACTTTTTTTGTATAATTTAAAATGCGATTCTTCATAGAATTTCACTAACTAATGGAGATATTTTTATAATTTTTTTCTCAAAATTTATTCCCTAAGCTCAAACATGGTACAAAAATGTCGTAAAATTTCAAAAAATGAACAACTATTTACAAGAATTCTTTTAATGCAAATCAATAAGTATCATATTCAAATAAATTTTAGGAATATCTGTTAAATAATGAGATATCAAATAATTCCCCATTATGAATAATCAAAAATGTTTCATAATTTTTATTCAATTTTCTATTAGAATTAATTTTTAAAAAATTATTTCCTGTTCGTGCATTTTCGGCTTTACATGAGGCTGGTCTTCGCAGCATGTAACAGAGCCAACTCACCGACACGCTGCATTTGAATGCATTTCTCCCATACGGAAGAGTGGTGGGGGCCGAAAAATCCCACGTTCTGGAGGCACGCATGGAATCGTCTTTTCCTTCGATGTGGGCGCCCGCTATATGTAGGTACGGCGCGGCCTCGTATACCTGCTTTATACCTGCGGCGAGGGTGCATAAGTTCGTACAAAGCCCCGAGCTTTACGATCTTAGAACTTTCTGATGTACTTAGCTGAAAACTAGTCTACTATGTTGGAAATTGACCAATTTTTGAAAGATTGTTTTTCTGAGGTTGATAAGTTAACTTATCAACTCATCAAAAATATCAAAAAGTGTTTTTTTTTAAATCTTTTTAATAAATCATTCAACTATTTTGTTAAAAATATTTCTTTTTTTTGTGTTACACTGTTTTTAATTCAAAATTGCAATATTTTTTGCTGGAAAATTCGAACATTACATCTTTTATTGAGATTTCATCGCTTTTGGTGAAAAATGAATCTACTATATAGAAAATTCAGCAACTTTGTTAAAAATTTCGTTTTTTAAGATCCTTCGTTTTGGTCGAAAATTCATCTTTTTTTTTGAATATCGAAGTACATATTATGTTTGAGCATTGTTTTTTGGTCAAAACTTATTGTTTCAACTGATAATTTAAATGTTTAATTTTTTGTGAAAAATTAATATTTTTAGTTGAAAATTCAACTGCTTTTCAAATTCGTTCTTTTTTAGTAGAAAATTTAACTACTGTGTTAAAAATTAGTATGCTTTCTTGAAAGTTAATCTTTTTCGGTCAAAAAATAATCTTCCTGGTTAAAAACTCAAAGCGTAACTCTATTTTAGGCAAAATAATTCGCCATAATTATTTGCAACCCAGAGAAACCTAATGCAATCTGTTTTCATCTTAGGCAAACAGAGGTATGCCAGAGTAATCTGATGTACAATCCGATGTAATTCTCCGCCGCTGATGCGCACTTTTAGGAATTGTTTCCCTCTAGACAAAATATAATTACAGTCGAACTTGGATTCGAGTTCAGTTTTGGTTCTGACCTTCCCCTGTTAGCACGGAAAGTTTCTGCAACGTTCCACTGGGGCCGTTATCGTTATTATTATCAGTGAATATCGGATTATCCGTCAGTGATAGGTCAAAATGTCAGTTTATGATATGGGTATTATATTACAATGTAGTATATGGTATCAAGGTTCCCCCGGAAGGTTCCCCTAAGGTCCCAGTCGAACGTTCAACTGTAAGATTGCGAAGGCTTCCCGCGGAATGTTTCCGGAACGTTCCGCTCTATTCAGCTCAAACCCAGGCCTTTCCGAACGTTAACGCGAGGGCCATGTGAACACTGACAGTGAATTTACTAAAGGCACATCCTTTCGGCCCCGCGGCTCCTATCACCCCAACCCGCGGCATGGCGTCTTTTCTCGGAAAGCTTCAATCCAGTTTCTTCCTATCCAGGTTCGACTGTATTGCAATTTCATACTTAAGGATAGTGATGACTAAGATTATTGCAATTAAAATTTGTTAAAATTATTTGTTCTAGATTCACTAACAACGTCGAATCTTGTTTCGCGACTTGTTTAACTTTCACAATGGGAGTTTCAGCGGTGATTTTATGTTTTCAAGGAGTGATGGTAAATAATTAAAAGGCCGTGTCTACGTGTACCGAAATTTTGGTTCAAATAGCCGGATATTTTCGGTACAAATATCGGGACCCGAAAAAGAATATTTTTTTACCGACATTTTGCCAAATGTTATTGGTACACATAGATACTGTCTTATTAAAAAATACTTTAAGAAACTCTTCACGGAGAAACTGCTGGTTGTAAAATTGAGTATGATAACATTTATATTTACAAGAGTTCAATGGCAAGCTAAAATATAGTGATAAAAGAGTAATAATTGTAAGAGCAATGCGAAAAAATATTTTTTCCATATCAATTAGAAATATATTACAAAATTACTAATTGCTAACAAGAGTTGGAAAGAGTAGTATATTTTCGGTAGCAAAGTGAAATTAGGAAAAAGCCTAATTAGGAAAAGACTAATTGCTGAATGTTCTCTATATATGCCGAGCGTTTCCGATGTTACTCGAAGTTTCACAGTTTTCGTGACAGTAGCTGACAGCGCTTAACAGTAAGTACAAATCAAATATCGGCTAATCTATTAACATGGGAGCCGGCAGCAGGATGAAAGGGGGTGCACTCCCCACCCCTGCTATGAAAGAAAATACATTGACACAATTACATTTGTTTAATTTTATCGATTTTTTAGCGAACTATATTCAAAGAAATACCCACGCGATTTGAATTTGACATTAAAATTATCTACATAATATAAGTACATGTATAATTCTACATTCTATATTAGATAATAATGGTGCACCTCCCTGAAAGTAATCCTGGCGGCGCACATGACTATTAAAAATTTGTTTTAACTGGCTTTTTAAGTTTTTTTATGCAAAATAATACGCGTTTTGTTTTACCTGTATAATAAACTTAATTATTCCTTATTTATATGTAGCGAAAAAAAGTAGTAACGCCTTAGAGATGCCAGATCTTGTTTAAAATAAATAATAAAACACTTAATTTTTATAATATTTGTTTAGTCAAATCGAAATACACAAATAAACCTTTTTCGGTGTACTGCAATCATTGTTTTTTTCACACAGAAAGTAAGTGAATGAATCTTAGATTTTATATTTTATATAAAGTGAATATTTTTTCTATAAATAATTTTTACATTCTCATCATTTATGATTGAGAAAGTATTAGAATTGTCGGAAATTTGACACCACCATGTTTCAACGG
>JAAAKG020216973.1:4342-22002 GCA_010014905.2 Druon quercuslanigerum
AGGGAATTTTTTTTACTTTTCAGATTTTTATCCATTTTTTTTATTGTAAACAGTTTTGTAGATTTGGAAGCAATGAATTTTAATTTTTCTTTAAATTCTGGATTGAAAGAGGAACATTTTTTAAAAAGATTTTTATCAAGTTGGATCCATTTTTTCTGAATTCGAAGAGGGTATTTTTTTACTTTTTAGATTTTTATAAATTTTTTTTATTGTAAACATTTTTGTAGATTTGGAAGCAACGAATTTTAATTTCTCTTTAAATTCTGAATTAAAAAAGGAACATTTTTTAAAAAGATTGTTATCAAGTTGGATCCACTTTTTTTGAATTCGAAGAGGGAATTTTTTTTACTTTTCAGATTTTTATCCATTTTTTTGATTGCAAACATTTTTATAGATTTGGAAGCAACGAAATTCATTTTTTTTAAACTCTGAATTGAAAAAGGTAATTTTTTAAAAAGATTTTTACCAAAGTCGAAGAAAGAAAATTTTTATTTTCAAGTTTTTGTAAATTGGAAGCTGCATTGTGAAATCACAATACAAAGTCGCTGTAACAAGGAAATTTACGGATCTGAACAATTAAGAAATTGTTAAATAATAAATAAAAAACTACATTTATTCAAAGTAAATATTACCGACAATTCTCAAATTCAGTAACATTAAAAACTCTCATGAACTTTCCAAAACGTAAATTTTATATTCGGGAAATTCCTATTTCTAATATTTTCTTTTTCGGGATTTTTTGGTCGTTTCGATAATAACCGATTTCGATTGTTTTTTACTTTTTTCGGATACTAAGCAACAACTCATTCCTCTCTTCCAGTTCAATCAAAAAAATTTTATCCAAAAAAATGTGTCTTCCAATTTATAAAAACTTGAAAAACGAAATTTCCTCCCTCAAAATCTAAAAAATACAAAAATGTCCCTCTTCCAATTCTGAAAAAATTTCAACAAAAATGTCGTTCATTTCAAGTCGCTAAAAATAGTCTAAAAAAAGTCTGCAAAATCAGAAAAAAATTGGAAATCAAATCGCATTTACCTCTCAAAATCCCACTTTCTATAATAAAAAAAAATGTTAAAAATAAGAAATTATCCATGTTCAATATAAAATGTAAAATGAATGTAAATATTACGAGCCAATTCAACGAAAATTAATTGATAAAATTTTGTCGTTTCAAATTAAATAAAAATATTTAAAATACCAAATTTTGCATATTTCAAGACATTAAAATGTAAGAAACAAAAAGTGCTATCTTCTAATTTGGAAAAAATTAAATATAGCGAAGTTTTTTTTAAAATTAGAATTGTAAATTTTCTTTATAGATACATCCTTCTAGGTTGAGTTCTTTTAATTTTAAGTGGTTTCGAACGTTTAATTAAATCATTTTAGAATTATGAATTCCAAATTGAGAATGATATCATAATTGAAATAAATAAAAAAAAATTAAGCTTAAAATCTAAAAAACGTTAAAATCGAACTTATGTTAAATTGCATTATATATCATCTGATATTTCATTATTGATATTTCAAATTGAATAGATTTTTCTACGAAAAATTTGTAAAAATCCCAGTCAAAAAATAAATTCACAGACTTGAGAAAACTATTTTACGGTTTTGATGATTATTAAAATATGAAAGATGAATCCCTCTTTGTTAGTCATATTTTTATCATCTTTTAAGATGACGAATTTACAATCAGAATAATTACGATAAAGAAAAAATGTTTTTCGCTGATATCAGTAAAAAAAAATAAAAATGTGATTCATATATTATAAAGAGACAATTCCGAACAAAGATTGTAAGTGAATAATCCAATGTGTAAAAAAAAGGTGAAGATTTCTTAGCCTTGGACTCATTTTATCGTTAGCGCGAAGAAAAGGGTGAAATATGAATAAATGGGAGAGAGCGTCTGGTCCCGAAGAAATTATGCGGGCATATCGTAACACAATCCTGAAGTTCATCTTAAAATCGAACAATTCACCGGCATCTTAAAAATCGCTTCCCGTTACACCTGTGTGATTATTCAAAATAGAGAATAACGGATCCACGATTGCGAACCATGCGAACGAATAATAATAATAATAATTGAATTATTTATTTTTTCCCTTTGAAAATAAATAAAATTCTCTTGTCTTAAAATCGCCTTTAATTATAAATAGAAAACTTATCATATTTCATAGATCTTCTATCTTAAACTGCGACATAATATAACTCCGCAGTAAGATTATTTAAACAATGTTTGGAAATTTATTTTACGACACAAAAGACCTGATAGGTTATCGCGCGCGTGACTTGGAAAATATACACACTATTTAAAACAAAAGGAATTTTCAAACAAAAAAATTATCGCTTATTCTCGTGAATAAAATGTATGGTTAAAATATTAATGCGATGTGTATGAAAAGTAAATATGGGTACTTAGGAGGTCATTTTGAGATAAGATTCTGTAATAAGTTTTTACGTATCTCGTATTTTTTAACAATTTAAAAATTAAATTTTTTGTATAAAAGTTTGCGATGTATTTTAGAGAACATGGGAACCAATAAGATGTATTAGAAGCAAAAAGTGATACTAACATAGTTTTTTGAAAATTTTGAATATATCGCTAAAAAGAAATCTCTCGTATTGCGCATGTGCATGCGTGCTGCTGCGGTCATTCAGAATTTTTCACTTGTGAAGAAGGATTCTGACTCCAATTTATTACAACTTGAATATTTTTGGTCACTGATTTTATTATTTTTGGTGTCTAGTTTCTCTAAATTACGAAATTTTTAATTTGATGTTGAAGAATAAGTGAGTAGATTAAAGTAAATTTGAAAAGTGTCCTTTGAAGAAAGTTAGGTTAAATAAAATGTATATTCAGAAAAACTAAACGCCATAAACTTACAAAAACTTGGCGCCAAATTCAAATTCGTTTATTATAAAATGTTCGAAGAATGCTATCTGGCACTTTTTATAAATAAACTGGATATATTTTGATCATTTAAAATATTTCACTTATTCAAATTTCCCGAGTTGTACTTTTTTGGTGCAAGTTTAGTGTAAATAGCCACACTGCCTTGATTCTAAAGAAAATATATGTGCCTTTTATTGTCCCCAATTTAAAACTTGGCACGTTTATATGTAATTTGAATCATCTTTAGTAAAAATTTTACATTTTCTCGTACTTTTCCATGTATTTAATCACTTATTATTTGATTTCAATAAAATTCTTTTCATTGTAAAATATCAGTTTTAGAAATTATTTAAAAGTACAGTTTAAAATAGCTTAGTTACTAATTAATATATTGGATTATTCTTACACATTAAATTAGCAAATTTTTACTAATTAGCAGCAAAATGAATCGGCAATATCTGAATTAGAAGAAAATTAGTACAAACTAGTAATTTTCTACCAAAAAGTTTTCTTAGTTGATTCAGATACCTTTGACAGATTTTTTTTCATTTTTTCTTTTATTTTACAACTCGTTGATCCCATAAATGAAGCGCGTTTTTCAATAGCTGCGAATCAATATTTTGAACCTGACCAAGTATTTTTAAACAATTTAAAAGTTAAATTTTTTTGTATAAAAATCTGTGATGTACTTTTAGAGAACTTGGTAACTAATAAGATGAGTTTAAAAAAAAAGTGATACTAACATGGTTTTTTAAAGAAAAGAAACCTTAAAATATAAGCTCAAATTTATTTTGAATATACCGCTAAAAATAAATGGCCTCTCTCGTATTGCGCATGTGCATGCGTGCTGCTGCCGTCATTCACAATTTTTCACTTGTGAAGAAGGATTCTGACTCCAATTTATTACAACTTGAATATTTTTGGACACTGATTTTATTATTCTTGGTGTCTAGTTTCTCTAAGTTACGAAATTTTTAGTTTGATATTAAAGAATAAGTGACTAAATTAAAGTAAATTTGGAAAGTGCCCATTGAAGAGAGTTAGGTTACCTAAAATGTATTTTCAGAAAAATTAAACGCCATAAACTTACAAAAATTTGGCGCCAAATTCAAATTCGTTTATTGTCAAATGTTCAAATAATACTAACTGGCGCTTTTTACATGTACTTTTTGAGTGTAATTTTACTGTGAATCTCCACACTGTTTGATTCTAAAGAAAATATATGTGCCTTTTATTGTCCACAAAATTTAAAATTATATAAAAATGTTGAAAACCTGTGACTTTAGGTAGCTGCCTGACACATTTATATCTAATTTAAAGCATCTTCAGTACAATTTTTACCATTCTGGCACTATTCCATACATGTAATCACTTATTACTCGATTTAACAAATACATTTACGAAATACATTTACCAAATCATTTAGTATTCGAATTAACAATTACTTTAGCAGATTTAGTTACTAATTAATATATGGGATTATTACACTTTAAATTAGCAGATTTTTACTAATTAGCAGTAAAATGAATCGGCACTATTTGAATTAAAAGAAAATTAGTACCAACTATTAATTTTCTACCAAAAAGTTTTATTAGTTGATTCAGATACCTTATTTGAGAGAATTTTTTTCGTTTTTTCTTTTATTTTACGACTCGTTGATCCCATAAATGAAGCGCGTTTTTCAAGGGCTGCGAATCACTATTTTGAACGTGACCAAGCGTCGCGCGTGCCGATCAGACCTATCCCCTTATATTTCTGTTGCATATGGCTCTCGCCATTACTCAGTTTATATTACATGAAAAAGTATGTTTATTTTATTTTTCATACAAAATGTTAAGTTATAGTACAATATTTCTAATAACCCTATATTAGGGGAATTACACAAAAGGTTTATTTTTCATAGGAAAATTTAAATTGAGACATAATATTTCTAATAACTGTGCATTAGGGTGATTAATGAAAATATATTTATTCGCCATGGCAAATTTTTTATCATAGCACCATTTTTCCAACAATTGTACATTAGGGTGATTGAAAAAAATGACTTCAGTTTTCATAGCAAATTTTTAATTATAACATTTATGTGATATCTGTATATTAGTGTGAATAAGAAAATATATTTTTCATAGAAAATTTCTAGTTACAGTGAAATCGTATAATGATTTGAAACCAAATCAATCCTTTTTTCGACCGACGATATTTATAAAAAATATCAATTTTTTGAGACTTTATCATACCCTGTATTTATTGTTTTTTAAAATTTGACTTTTGAAAAATATTTTTACTATTAAATCTCCAATGACATGGGTTTTTGTTTTTACTCTACGACGTAACAGATGGACACAGGGGTTTTAATACAATAAATTTTAACTTAAAAAATGGTTTTTGGCTCAATTTTATTTTTATTTATGTGGACCATAAGACATAAGAATGAGTCTAGGATTTAACATTCATTGCAGTGAAATATTGATATAACGTTCCCGTATACAACTATATCAGGATAATTAAAAAAATATTTTATTTCTCGAAGAACATTTTAACATATAACACAATATTTCTAATAAGACAATATTATAGGGTGATTAAAAAAATTTATTTTATATTTATAGCCGACTGCTTCTAACGAAAAATTAAAAAAAAAAACAAATAAATAAAACTCCCGACATTTTAAAATTCTCGAAGAAGAAACTATTATAAATAGAAAATCCTCGAAATTCTAAAAATAATAAACCGGAAAATTCTCGAATAATAAAACTCACGACAGAAAATTTCCGAATTATAATAAAATAAACCTTGTTCACGCGTTGCTCATTTTTAATAAGAAATATATTTTTTTAATTATTGTTATTTTAAATTCAAACCATAATTCTGTAAATGCACATTGAATATCACATTTTTTTAAAAATATTTCATTACTGTATTTTGAATAAATGAATATTATTTATTAAAAAAACAATTCTAGTAATTGTTTAAATTGGGGAATTTTGCAATATGCACAATTTTATTATTCGATGATTTTTTATATCGAAATTTTTATAATCTGGCATGTTTATCAACTCGGGAATTTTCTATTTTGAATATTCATCTTTTTTCGAGAATTTTAGTGCCGGGAAACTTTATTCTTTATTTTCAAAAACGTGAAACAACTATGATAAAATTATTTTCCTTTAAAATTAGTTTCTAAATGTTGATAAAGTTATGTATAATTATGTATCCGATTAAGAAACGTTTTTAAAATTTTAGGATGGTCCCTTTTTTTA
The DNA here is from genome assembly GCA_010014905.2 of Druon quercuslanigerum. NCBI lineage: Eukaryota > Metazoa > Arthropoda > Insecta > Hymenoptera > Cynipidae > Druon > Druon quercuslanigerum. The sequence goes on from JAAAKG020216973.1 coordinate 10,497, forward strand.
TTAAAAATCATAATATTTTAAAACAAAATCGCACAATTGCTTAAATGGTCACTTTTTTATAACAAAAATAATATGTGTTTAAAAGAATATTTAATCGGGTATAATATTGTGAGGTCGCAGCACGATTTAAAAAAAATTAAATTTAAAAAAAACTGCTGTCTATATTAAAATAATCATTTCTTAGCATCCGAAATACTATTTCATTCATTTAAAAATAATAATATATAAATATTTATAACAAAAATTTTGGCTTGCACGATTCTGAATACATTGAGAAGTTGATCGCGAAAAATATTTTTTGCTCAGAAATTGATGTAATTAATTTTATGGTTTTTTTAACTCCTAATTACAATATATAAATATCTTTCACTTGCAATAATTATGTTCTATCGAAGAATGTGTCCCAAATTTTATAGAAAGAAAAATTAATATTGATGTTCAAAATATATGATTTAACCACAATTAAAGTGCTAAAATGACAAAAAAATGTTATTATGGAAAAAGGGGATAAAATTCCTCTTGGTTGTAATGATTTATCATGTACTTTGTTTTAATTTTATTTATGTATTATTTAAGTGTAAAAACAGTAACTAGAAATATTCATAAATTATTGCAAAAATTACTAAAAAGTTTAAAACCCAAGGAAATTAACTATTGAAAAAACATTACATCGAACAAAATTGTAATGCGTGTATTTTCAATGTTTTTTATGTTATCCGAAATGTTATTTTTTCATTTATTAATATTCGGGGTTACAGTTTTTACACTATTGATAAAATTCTATTCTGTCAAATTTTAGGCATATTCTCCGATAACATTGAAGTGATATCATATAATGAAAGATTTTTTATTTATTGTAATTACGTGTAAAAGAATTCTAAAATCTAATTATAGCAACTTCTGGGCAAGAAAAGTTCAAATCAATTGAATGTTAATTTTTTTCCATGTAAAAAATATAGGGCTTCTTAATATGTCATTAAAATTGCTATAGTTTAAAAATTGTAATTAAAACAGTATCCGAAAATATAATAAAATATAAAAAACTATTAGAAAACTTATTAAATTTCGCGTCCATTGAGCCCGACTTGAAGTATTTCCTATAAACAGGGATAAACACTGATCTAGTAAATGGAAACAATTGAAACTAAATTAGAATCAAGTTAAAAATCTCCTCTTTAGAATGAGACCATGAACAAAATAAAATATTTAATGGTCCTCGAATTATAATGAAAAATGTGGAAGTGTTTCCAAGACGAGAATTGGTTAGTCGAGCGGCATGTGTAACAAGAAGCGGAAGACTAGCTACCACGCGACCGACCGATTTTGGCCTTGGGAATGCTTCCACATTTTTTATTATAATTCGAGAACTATTACATATTTCTTTATGTCCTTGGTCTTATTTTAAAGAGAAGATTTGAGACTTTAATTCTGCCAAGTTGCAATATTTTTCATCCACTTCTTTAGAGCATACATCAAGTGGAAGTTGAGAATCCCCCTATTCATTCAAAATACTACATGAAATGTAAAAAAGCTTTCAAACGGGTTCTTCAAAAATAAATCTGAGCAATCGTTTTTGAATGAGTGAAAAATTAGTGAATAAAATAAAAAGGAGACGAACCTTTCGAAAAAGAAGCTTCTTCATTTACCCCCGTCGGTGGACGTTCGAAACTTTCGAAAAGCGATGTCGCCCCTTATTTAAACAAAAATCACTTCTGCAAAAGGTGTCATCAATTGACGCACTCTAAAAACTCTCAATATGCGAACTGCACTGTTCCTAAATGCAAGAATATCCAACCACCTCATCTTTCGTCCTTACATGAAAATTGTCACTTTTCTTGTGTTACCTAAAATTCCAAATCACTCACTTTTCCTACCTCAATAAGCCACAAAAATATGTAAAATACAACTCATGAAGAATGAAACAACCCCTCAAAAAACCTATTTTTACAGCTGCACAAAAACCCACCCTTCTATAAATTCATCAATTAGAACAGAATTGTGAATAACCAAATCTCGGAAAATTCTGACCGCGGTAATATGAACAGTGGTACCGCGGTTTCATAAATGTCACAATTTCACATCCTTTAGAAAAATCCCAACTCCTTGTCCTTCATTTGTTTATTTTTCAACTCTGCATTGCCACTGAAATTAAAAATGATTCCGCACATCAAATTCGGGGATACCGGAAATGCTGTCACGGGTAAAAAGACGTCTTCATCCAAGAAAAGATTTTTGTCCCGGAAAAGAATAATGGAATTCTTGAACTGCACGTGTATGCTTTCAAAAAAAAGTGCCGTACGCATTGAGGTACAACTAGGAACGCGGTACACGAGGGACTCCCCGCAGCGCGTGGACCAGTACTCGAACAAACCTCCACCTCTCTTCTTGGTGGTACCGGATATGTATTATCCTTCTGGTCTTCTCTCTTTCTCTCTCACATGCTCGCTCTCGCTCACCCATTTTAGTTCATATATATATGCAAATACAAACACACATGTTTGATAAAGTGCGCCTGTGTTGGTGGGAAGATAACGCCTCTTGGTTTCATTGGACAGGGGCAGTGGTAACGGGTCGGCGGCCACAGTTGCCACGCCTCACGACCACTCCATGCATAACACCCCCACCTTTGTATATCTCTCTTGCTCTCTCTTCGTATCTTCTCTCTCGATTTTCCCTCTTTAGGGACACCAACACTGGAAAAATAGAGTCGAGGGTTAGAAGTGAGATTGTGTATTTAGTTTGAGCTGAAAGAGAAGGACGACCTCGGGTACACCCAAATTCCCACGGTGACGCTGAAAATCCTTCATCCCTTTTTTTTCTAGACGAGCGGACGAAATATGCAATGTGAGATTAACAAATCCGGAAAATATTGATGTTTTTCGACGCGAGCGGAAAAGCAATATTTTTCAGTATTTCGTATTGACATTCTTGTTTTTAGTGTACTTGAGAATATAAGCATTTTTGTACTGAAACAACTTTTTTTATAGAGTATTTACAGTTTACGCAATAACAAGTAAACAACCCCTGGGAATTATTAATAACAATTGATAACATCTAGTTGTCGTAACTTATAGGAATAGTTAATAATAACATATAGCAAAGGTTAATAACATCCAATAACAATGGGCAATAAGATCTCATATTCCTACATAGTAAAAATAATACAAACCTTAGTAACAACGTTTAACAAAGAATTGTAACAATCCTTAGTAACAAACAATAACTGGAACAATGACAAAGAACAACAATAGCAAAGGACAATAACAAAAATATAACAATCCCTATAGTAACGGAGAATAATAACAAACGTACACTGTTAAAAATAATTATAAATTTAATATACCAATGTGTGTTAAAATTGATATGTCAAGCATATATGAAATCGCCATTAAGAGCGCGTGTATTAAATTTTATATACATTCATGATAACCACTCACAAGAAAAATCAGATAATTCCAGTTTTCACAAATTAAAAAAAAAGTTTAGCAGTAATTTTTTATTCTGAATAATAAAACATGATACATTCTTCAAGTTGAGCAAAAATAAAATTCGATTTCAAATCTAAAAGTTCAATTAAGAGAATAAATAACGGACCTAACCTACGATTGACTGTACCCACGTTATTTTATACCAATCAGAGCGAATTTTGGAAAAAGTTCTACCTGTACGTTGCACTTTAGTTATAAATAATAATTGAGTCGCCGAATTTTAGATTATTACTTTATTTGCGAATATTTGACCAGATTTAAAGAAATGAAAGCACTTTGAGTTTTTAAGCTCACTGCTTCACCGACATTTATATTAAATTTAATACACATGTATATTAAATTCACTACACCAATGTATGTTACATTTCAGTAGCGGCAGTGCATATTTGCTTCACACACATGTGTATTAAACCTCAAACAGATTTTTCTAGCATTGTAGTAAAATCTTTAAAAAACCTTACTATAATCCTAAATAAAATACAATAACAATATACTATAAGAAAAATCTATGATTAATTTGCCATAAATATGTATTGGAAGTAATTAACCCATACACCTATTGAAATTTTTCCATACAGCGGTATAGGAAAATAGTTGTGCGTGTATGGGAATTTTCCCATACCGTCTTAGTATTTTCCCATACTTGGATATGGGAAATATGCCAATTTTCCGATACGTTGGCTGTATTTTTCCCATCCATTTTGTATTTTTTCTATACTACAATTAAATGCCAATATTCAATTATTTCTTTTTATTCTTAAAACATTTTATTGAAATATCTAAAAACTTTACTTATGCTAATACATTACATTGAAAAATGTCTATATTATATAACTACAATAATTTAATATACATATAATATATAATAATATAAAAATATAACTATAATGAATTAGACGCTCGTCTAGAATTTTCCCTCTCTTGTTCCTTCCTTCTTCTTTTTCTGAAAAATTTCTAAATGCACTAAATCTTATTAGACTCACAACATTTAACTCTTTCACTACTAACACTCCAAAATATTTCACAAGTTTGTACTAAAACTATTACGAATTAGATGCTTGAGACCATGATTGTATTATACGAGTATTCTGCTCATTCTTCTCCATTCATCATGATTACCGCGCATGCGCGCTTCATTCAACTGCGCATTCTACAGACGCGCATCAAAGTTCCATGCACGATTGGAAGTTTTCTTATACCAGTATATGGGATTCTCGATGTGTATGAGAAATTTACAAGTGAACAACAGAAAATTGCCATGCTTGTATGGGATAATCAAAAGTACGGGAAAAATCACATATATACTTTCGTATGGGAAAATTACCATTATTTTGTACAGTATACCCAGGCACGGTTTATAACAATACTTTCAAGAACGAAAAATAAGAATAGATTGTAAAAAAACAATAACTTTAACAATGACAAACAACAACCATAGTAAAGGACAATAGCACAATGATAATAAATTCCTATATATATAGTAGCGGAGAATAATAAACACCTTAGTAACAATTACTTTCAACGGAATATAAAAATCTCTAACAAAATACAATAACAATATGAAGAAACTGTTTTTAACAACTTTTAGAAACAAATAATAACAATCCTTAGTAAAAAACAGTAACTTTAATAATGGCCAACAAAAACCATAGGAAACGACAATATCAAAGAAAGTAATAATGCTTATATAGTATCGGAGAATGCTGAAAACTTTTTAACAATTCCTTTTAAAATAATATAAAAAACATCTAATAAAGCACAATTTGGAAATTTTTATAAATACTTTTTCCGTTAAATAACAGAAAACTTGTGTAATTTTTCGTATAATTCTCGAAAACAAATGCTGCCTTATCCTTATGATATGATAATGGACAGTAATACAAACCATATTAAAAATACCATTTAACGGAATATAATCAAACTTCTAATAAAATAACAACACCTAGCAATGGATAATAACAATTTTTAACAACGAGTAATAATAATTCTTAGTAACAAACAATAACTTTAACAAATACCAAGAACAGTCATAGTAAACGACAATAGAAAAAAAATAGCAATAAAATAATAAAAACCTTAGAAGTCTTACAAAAATTCCTTTTAACGGAATATAAAAAACATCCAAGAAAGTACCATGACAACACCTATATATAAACGAGTAAAGATCCCCTGATATACCTATGTATATATTAAGGGTCAGTAAAAATTCTTGGCAATAACCAATAACAATCCCTACAATAACGGACAATACATCAATAAAAACACAATTTAACTTATAATATAATGAAACCTCTGACAAAATAAAATAAAAATAGCAACGATTAATAACAATTTTAATGATAAATAATAACAATACATAGTATCAAACAATAATTTTTATTGGAATCAACAACAGCCATAGTAAACGAAAATAAAAAACAATTAAAAATACCTATAGTAGCGGGGCATAATAAAAACCTTTTGTAATAATTTCTTTTAAAGGAATATAAAAAACATTCAGAAAAGTACAATAATAATGGGTAAAGATCCCCTGCTATACCTATATATTAAGGGTCAGTAACAATTCTTAGCAATCATTAATAACAATTCCTACAATAACGGACAATAATACAACTCTTATAACAATTTCTTTTAACGAAATATAAAAAACATTCAGAAATGTACAGTAACAACAACTCAATAAGTTAATGGCTATTTGAAAGCTTAAAGTGTTGTACGTGAATAAGATTAAAGGCGTTAGTGTAAAAAATTGCTGTGCTTTGCAGACTGAAAAACACGTAAAAAAAAAGTAAGGAATTTCGGGCGCATATTTAAGAAGATTCAACTTTAGAGCATTATTTTTCATCATGCAAGATGCAATGGGAAACATTTGAAAAAATGCATGAACATAAAGAAATTTTTTTTTAACAAATTGCAGTTAAAAAATTGGAATAATAATCACAATTGTTGCTTAAAAGTATAAAAATGTGCACAGTTTTTAGTCTTCAGTTCTAATAAAGATATTCAAATTCCAAACTGTAACGGACAGGCTCTGTAATTATCAACTGACAAAAAGAACAATAAGAAAAATAATAATGCTTAGCAACTGACAATAAGATCTCCTATACTTATAGTAAGGTTCAGTAACAACTTTAAACAACGAATAATAACAATTCGTCAATTCCTATATCATAATAACAGACATGATAATACAAATCTTATTAACAATCTCTAATTAACGCAATATTGAAAAACGTTTAATAAAATATAATGACATTACCTAGAAATGGACAATAACAAATTCTAAGAACGAATAATAACAATTCTCAGTAACAATAATGTTAAAAAGGACCAACAACAACCATAATAAGCAACAATAAGAAAAAAATATCAATACAGCAATGGAGAATAATATAACAACAATTTGTTGTTATTGTACTTTCTTATAAGAAAGTGCAATAACAACAAATATAAACTTTACTTATCTTAAGGGTCCTCAACAACTCTTAACAACGAACAATAACAATCAAATCAAAAAGTTTTAAGATCGAATAATAACAATGCTTGGTAACCAAACAATAACTTTAACAATGACCATCATCAACCATTGTAAACGACAATAAAAAAATAACACATATAGTAACGGAGAATAATAACAACCTCAGTACAAACTCTTTTAACGGAATATAAAAAAACCACTAAAAACATAATAACAATACCTGAAAACTGTTTATAAAAATACATATAGAAACTCTTAATGACTACTCTTAAACGAAGAATAACATCAAATATATAGTAACGGCAGTAAAAACCCATAGCGAAGCTTAATAACAATTAAAATTTTTTACTTATAGTTAACAGCAACCCCCAGGAATTACCAATAAAACAACCCCTTGAAAAGATCAACAACAACTCTTAATAAGAAACAATGACAATTCACAATAACAGCTAGCAAATGGATAATAATAATTTTAGAAACGGACGCAATAACAGCCATTACAATGACAAACAATAACAAATCATCAACCCATTCTGTAGCGGAAATTACAATAACAGCAAAGTGAAAAAAAATCTTAAAATTATTAAACCTAAAATTCAGAAATGCACTTATATTCAGAGATGAACTTAAATTCAGCAAAAAATTGTGAGAACTTATAATAAGATCAATATCTACAAATTTCAAAACATAATTACGGGGTTTTTTAAATTCAGAGCAACTTTATGCTTGAATTCAGATAAATTTTTGCTTGATTTAAGTTTATCTATGAATTAAACTTCATTTCTGAATTTGAGATGTACCATGTATTTATTATTTTACATATTAGAATAGAAAGCCGCATAATTTTATTTATATAAAAAAATTTTTTGCTTGGAATTAGCAATTTAAAAATAACTAAAAATTGTAAAATCTACGAAAATTATACAAGTTTCGGCAATCCAAATAGTTTTTATTTTAAAATATTCTGTTGAAAATTTGCTATTTTTATTGTTGTTGTTTACAGACTGAAAATTAAAACATTCCACGTTTGGTTAAAAATTGATCTGTTTCAGTTGAAAATTTTTATTCTTCGCTATAAAATTAATCTTTTTCATCGAAAAATTATGTTTTTGGTTCAAAATTCAACTATCTAGTGGAAAATTAATATACTTTGTAGGAAATTAAATGGTTTGGTTAAGAAGTCTTTTTTTTAATTGATCTGTTTTGTTGAAAATTATTCAACAATTTCAGAAGAAAATTTGCTTTTGGTTTTGTTTGATTGCAAATTAATGTTTTCAGCTGTAAATTAAATATATATATTTTTTAGTTAAAAAATCAACTATTTGGCCCCATATTGGTCTGTTTCTCATTTGAAAATTTAACTGCTTTGCATAGAAATTTGGTGCATTTTGTTGAAGATTTTTATTTTTCATAAGAAACTAAATCCTTTCGGTAGAAAATTAATCTTTTTTATTGAAAATTGAACACTATTGAAAAAATAAGTTTATTTTGTAGGAAATTCAACTGTGTTTGGGTTATAAATTTATTTTTTGTTGAAAATTCAATTTTTTTATTAAAAATTCATTTTTTGTTGAAAATCTAATTGTATATTGATGAAAATTATTTTTTTATTCGATTGAACATTAATTGTTTGAACTGAAGTTTTCAATAAAAATATGTCTTTTTAGAAAATTAATCTGGTTTGTTGAACATTCATCTTTCAAGTTGAAAATTAAACTATTTTGGTAACATATTAAACTATTTTTTTCAAAAATTTGTTTATTTTTTTAGTTGAAAATAAATTTTTTTTTAGGGAAAATTGTAATATTTCATTTTTCACTGTACTGAAACATCAACTACTTGGTTGAATATCCGTCTTTGAAAATTGATTCATTTGTCTAAAATTTAACTATATTGTTAAAAATTCGTTCCTTTCCTTGGTTAATAATAATTTTTATTGTTGAAAATTTAATTATTTCATTTTTGATAATAATATTTCTTTCTTAGTTGAAAGTTAAATTATTTTGTTGAATTTTATTTCATAGAAAACTAATCTTTTTGCTCATTTTTTCGGTTGAAGATTTAACTATTTTGTTGAAAATTCTTTTATTTTGGATGAAAATTAATTTTTTTAACTAAAAATTGAACTTTTCCGGTTCAAGTTTAGTCATTTTAGTTGAAAAATCATCCCTTTTTTTTGAAATCTAAAAATTTTTTTTGAAAATTAATTTTCGTCCAAGGAATTAATTTTTTTATTTAAAATATAGCTATTCTATTTTTGGCTGGTAATTAATGTATTATAAATTGCTGAAAATTCGTTTTTATTTCATTTTGGGTAACAATTTGTTTTGCTAGCTTGAAAATTAATGTATTTTGTTTAATTTTTTATAGAAAATTAATATTGTTATTGAAAATTATTCTTTCAGGTAAAAAGTTATTTCACTTTGTAGAAAATTCAACAGCTTAGTTAAAAATACTTTTCAACCATATTCTTGAAACTTCGATTCTATTTTCAATTTTCGATTTTGATTAAAAATAAAACTATTTGATTCAAATTTTTGTTTTTTTTATTTAAAATTTAAATATTCCATTTTTGTTATCAATTCATGTATTCTGTTGAAAATTTGTCTTTTTCGGTAGAAAATTAAACATATTGGTTAAAAATTTAACTTTTTTTTAATTTCTTCTAATTATTTTATTATTTTAATTTCTAAATTTTTAAAAAGAAGAAATTTGAATGTAAAGAAGGAATTGTCAAAAAAAAATTTCATTTCTCGGTAGAAAATTATTTTGTTGTTGTTGAAAATTCGTCTTTTATATTCAACTTTTTGGGTAAAAGAGTAAATACTCTTTTTAAAAAGTATATCTTTGTTTAAAAATTAAACTTGTTGATTAAAAATTAGTCTTTTTTACCAAATTTATTTTTGTCATTTAAAGTGTAATTATTCTATTTTTGGTTGATATTTAATTTTGTTTATAAAAAGTTCGTCTTTTTCAGTAGAAAATTAATTTTTTTAGTTTAAAATTCAAAATAATTTAATTTTTTTAAAATTAAACTATTTGGCTAAAGGTTTGACTACTTTGTTAAAATATTTATATCTTTGGTTAAAAATAAAAAACTATTTTATCAAAAATTCGTTTTATTCTCTAAAAAATGAATTTTCCCATTTAAAATATACCAGTTTTAGTGTATAAGTAGTGTTTTTATGTTGTTAAAAAATCATCTTTTTCTCTGTAGTTACGTTTTAAACTTTTTAAACCTTTTAAATTTTCAACCAAGTATATAAATTTACAACAAAGTAGTTCATGTTTCAACCAAATACTTAAATTTTAAACACATTAAATTAATTTTTACCAAAAGAGTTGATTTTTAAATTTAAATAATCTTTTATGTTCCACATATTTTATTAAAAATTATTTTTTTTTTACAAAATTTATTTTTCTTTTTTAAAGATAACTATTCCATACTTGGTAATAATTCATATTGTTTTTAAAAAATATTTTTTTGCAGTAGAAAATAATTCATCTTTTTGATTAAAAATTCAACTTTTTAAAAAATTTCTTCTTTTTTAGTTTAAAAATAAACAACATGGTTAAAAATTGATGTATTTTCTTTAATAAAATGTATCTTTTTTGTTGAAAACATTAATTTTATTTGTTCAAAATTCAACTATTTGGTTGAAAGATTAATTACTTTGTTAAAATATTCATATCTTTGGTTGAAAATTAAACTATTTTATTAAAAATTCGTTTTTTTTTTCAAAATTTATTTTTGCCATTTATAGTGTAACTATTCCATTCTTGGTTGATAATTAGTGTTTTTTAGTGCTAAAAATTAATCTTTTTCTGTAGTTACGTTTTATATGGCAAAAATAAATTTTGTTGAGAAAAACGAATTTTTAATAAAATAGTTTAATTTTCAATCAAGTATATAAATATACAACAAAGTAATTAATCTTTCAACCAAATGCTTGAATTTTAAGCACATTAAAAATAATTTTTACCAAAAGAGTTGATTTTTAAATTTAAAAAAATCTTTTATGTTCCACTATTTGGTTGAAAGATTAACTACTTTGTTAATAATTAAAATATTTGATTAAAAATTCGTTTTTTTAGTTTATTTTTGCCATTTAAAGTGTATAACTATTTCATTGTTGGTTGATAATTCATATTGTTTGTAAAAAATTCGTCTTTTTGATTAAAAATTCCACTTATCTAAAAATTTCTTCTTTTTATCTCTTTTGTTAAAAACATTAATTTTATGTTTTTTAAATCAAATATTTGCTTAAAAGTTTGACTACTTTGTTAAAATATTTATATCTTTGGTTGAAAATTAAACTATTTTATTAAAAATTCGTTTTTTCACTGAAAAATGAATTTTTCCCATTTAAAATGTAACTTATACCCGTGCGTATAATTAATGTTTTCTTTTTGTTCTTAAAAAATAATTTTTTTCTGTAGTTACGTTTCAAATGGAAAAAATAAGTTTTGTTGAAAAAAAACGAAGTTTTAATAAAATGGGTTAATTTTCATCCAATGATATAAATTTTGAAGAAAGTGA
>JAAAKG020216984.1:0-22002 GCA_010014905.2 Druon quercuslanigerum
AAAAAATAAATAAAGTTGCCAATGAAACATAAAAATAAAATAAATCAATAAAAAATAGCTCTAAATAAAAAATTTAGGCCTTCCCAGAAAATGTTATTTAATTTCTCTATCAAATTTTGATACAGGAAAAGGAGATGTTCATGAAAATCCCACCTTTTAATTTCTGGCGATATTTTTAAAAAGTTTTCCTAATATAAAAAAGACATCCTATCAGTTTATTTTTATTTTTCCTCGTAAACGATGCAAAGTATAACAAAAGAGTGAGATGCCTTTTTTTCGAACTTTTCTAGATGTTTTAACTTTCTTCTTAAATTTTGTTAAAGTTATTTTTATTTAACAATGCAAATTCGTAAAAAAAAGTTACAAAAATGCCATTTTGTGGGAGTTTATTTAATTTATGCGACAGTATACAGAATTAGTGGCCAAACTTGTCTTGAATGATGTCCAGCAGTATCAGGTATTTAAAACATTTTTTACAATTTTTATAAAAAAAATAATCAAGGAAAGTTAGATTTTTAGTAAAAATGATATACAGCAAATTTTATGAAACACTGGAATTTTCAAAAAAATAAATAAATGTTCAACTAAAAAAAGACAAATATTCAACAAAATAGTTGAATTTTGAAAAGAAAAAGGATCAATTTTCAATAAAAAATGGATTAGTTAAATTTTCAGTTAAAAGAAAAATAATTTTCTACCAAGTTAGTGAATTTTAAACAATAAAGGTCAATTTTCAACTAAAATGATGACTAGCTTACTGGAGTACTTAAATTTTCAGTAAAAAAGATAAATTTTCAAAAGAAAGTTTGTTTTTTAAACAAGAAAATGAATTTTTACCTAAAAAATTGATATTTGAAATAAAATACATTAATTAAAATTTTTTTCAAATTTCCAAATAAAGAAGACAAATTTTCAACCCAATTGTTGAATTTCAAACTAAGAATGATCAATTTTCAGTTTAAAAAATTAATTTTTAACCAAAATGATGAATTTTTAATGAAATAAATAATTAATGTCAAAAAGTGCATGAATGTTCAACTAAAAATAGGAGGCAAATTTTAAGGAAAAAAAATTCGATTTTTAAACAGAGGAGATGAATTTTAAAACCAAAAAGACGAATCCCAAAAAAATTATAGTTACATTCTTAACCAAAGTGATAGATTCTAAAACCCAAAATGTATGTTTTCAACTAAAATAATAAAATTTTCACTAGAATAATTGAATTTTCAACCAGTGATTAATTTCTACGAAAAAGAACAAATTTCCAACAAAATACATAAATTTGTAAACAGATACTAGTATTTTCAACTAAAAACGATAATTTTCTACCGAAAATAGAATAGTGTTAAACTTACAGTTACAAAATTAATTTCAAAGAGAAAACCGATTTTTCAACAAAATTGTCAAAAACCCGTAAAATAAAGATACTTTTACCAATGAAGAAATAATTTAATTCAATTTTGTATTGCAGTTAAAAAAAATTATTTATTTTAAAAATGAAAATTTAAACGGTAAAAAATATTGCAGTTTAAAAAAATCAGAACCTTAAGAATAACATTCAAAAAATTAATAAAATTAATTAATTAAAAACAAATAATTTATATTTTAGGCAAGTACCACACACAAATATTGACCTATTTGGACCATACAAATGGGAAAAAAAGCTTATAAGAAAGTTTTTGTGTCTGATTTTGAAATTATGCATTAAATTTTTTTTATAAATAAACAAATGTGAGAAAAAAATTTACCAAAAAATGGCCATTTAAAAAAAATCAATCTCAACATTTTATTATGATAATTAAAAAGCTGTAAATTCTTTGACGAATTCTGCAAAAAATATTTTTTAAAAATTCGTTAAAGATGTTTTTATTTAACAATGCAAATTCGTAAAAAAAAGTTTTGAAATGCCATTTTGTGGGAATTTATCCAATTTATGCGAAAGTATCCAGAATTAGTGACCAATTTTTTTCGAATGATGTCCAGCAGTATCAGCTATTTAAAAAATTTTATACAATTTTTATAAACAAATTAATCAAGAAAAGTTAGATTTTTGGTAAAAATTATATACAGCTACTTCAGATGTGTGCTTTAAAGTGGGAATCTAAATAAATAAACCTAGGTATGACTTATAAAAAAAGAGACCATTTGTTAATTATTTAAACAAATTTTATAAACAAATGCATAAATTCGTCATTTCCAAAGAGATTTGTTTCGTTTTTTTAACAGAAAGAGCAATAAATTTCTTGCTTATAGCTTTTTTATGCGATTCTTTAAATTCAGACAATAAGCCTTATTTGTTTAAAGAAAATTAATTAATAACTGCAAAATATTGACTTTTTTTGTAAAAGGAATTCGTTTTTTTTTAAAATCAATTTCAGAAATGTTAAAAATATCGCTTGATATGATAATCGGTTACAAAAAAAATTTAGATTTGTTTAAACAAAAATTAATAAAAAAATGCATTGTTTTGATATTTTTCAACATAAAGATTTGGTATAACCATTGGGACTTTACTGTGATATTTGGCAGTTAGACAAAAAATTATAATTTTGAAACAAATTTAATAAACAATTTCCATTAAGAAATAGCCTCAGAATAATTTGTTTATTAAATTTGTTTAAAAATTATGAATCGACGAACAGGAAAATATGACAGTAAAGGCCCATTGTTTATACAAATTTAATTAATTGTGGTAAAGAAATAAATTTATCTGCTAAAACATAGCCAAATTATGCATTAGTTTATTACTTTTTTAACAACAATTACTAGCTCCTTATTATTAATCAAAAATAACCATAGAGAGCTACTAGGAAGACATTAGGAATTAATTTTTCTTAAAAACGAAATAGATATGTTGAAAAATTGCAAAACAAGGAATTTGTTAACTTAATTTGTTTAAAAAAATATAATTTTTTTATAATCAAGTATCAAATCAAAAGGTATTTCTAACATATTTGAAGCCGATTAAAAAAGCGAATTCCTTTGACTGAAAAATGACAATATTATGCATTTCTTAATTAAGGTTGTTTAAACAAATAAAACTATTTGTCTGAAATCGAACAATCCCACAAACAAGCTATAAGCAAGCAATTTATTGTCCTTTCTCAAAAAAAAAAATAAACCTATTAGAAAATGACGAATTTTCGCATTTGTTAATAAAATTTGTTTAAATAATTAACAAATTGTCTGGACATCATTCAAGACAAGTTTGCCTACTTATTCTGTGTACTTTCGCATAAATTGGAAAAACTCCCACAAAACGGCATCATCGAAAATTTTTTAAAAGAAATTTTCATTCTTAAATAAAAAAAAATTAAAGAAATTTTTTAAAAATATGCTTCAAAAAATTTGTTCTTTTTTAAAAATTTCATAAACTTTAATTTAAAAAAAAAGCAAAGTTGGTCAAATGGTTTTCATTAAAAAAATTATTTTGGAAAAATTCCTGATGAAAATATTTGTTTATTACATTTTTTTGTTAAGTTTGATTATAATATTAACAATAATAATTTGAAACATAAATGTTTTTAATCATTATATTGTCTTCATCCAAATTTTAAAATTGGTCAATATTTGGGGGCTGCACGTTATTTTGAAAAAAAAAAGTTTTTTTCCCCCACTGTGCCTTTTGGTATGAGGGAGGTATTTTTAAATCAAGTATGGGAAATTTTTAATTTTTCAAAAGAACCGAGGTTACTAAATATTTCAAAAATATTTTATTTATCCGTAAATAAAGATTTATGAATTTTTTATCTCAATGAAATAAAAAAATGTAATGATGGGAAAAACTTATTTTGAAGAATTCGACAAAGAATTTAGAGCTTTTTAATAATCATAAAAAATTTTGAGATTGATTTTTTTCAAAATGGCCATTTCTTGGTAACTTTTTTTTTTATATTTGTTATTTTTAACCAAAAAAGTACTTTTTTCCCCACTTTGTGGTGGTTCCGGCGGTACTTGCCTAAAATATAAATCAATTGTTATTAATCAATTAATTAAATTAATTAACTTAATTAATTAATTGGTTTACTGTTATTCTAAAGGTTCTGACTTTTTTAAAGTGCAATATTTTTGAAATATTTAAAGTTTATATTTTTAAATAAATTAAAAAGTATATTTTTAAACTGCAATATAAAATTATATTAAATTAATACTTCATTAGTAAAAGTGTCTTTATATTACGGTATTTGACTATTTTGTTCAAAAATCGGATTTTCCTTGAAAATTAATTTTTGTAACTGAATGTTTAACACTATTTTATTTTCGGTAGAAAATTATCGTTTTTAGTTGAAAAGACTAGTATCTGTTTACAAATTCATGTATTTTGTTAAAAATTCGTTCTTTTTAAAAAAAATTAATCTCTGGTTGAAAATTCAATTATTCTAGGGAAAGTTTAATTATTTTAGTTTAAAACATATATTTTTGGTTCGAAATGAATCACTTTGTTTAAGAATGTAACTATCATTTTTTTGGGATTCGTCTTTTTGGTTTTAAAATGCATCTCCTTCGGTCGAAAATCGATTTTTTTTACTTAAAATTTGACTCCCATTTTTAGTTAAAAATTTATGCATTTTTTGACAATTAATTATTCATTTTGTTAAAAATTCATCATTTTGATTGAAAATTATTTTAATCGACTGAAAATTGAAATATTTCATTTTTGGTTCAAAATTGATATTTTTTAGTTTAAAATGCCACTGTTAAGTTGAAAATTTGTCTTCTTTATTTGAAAATTCGACTATTTTTTTAATTCATGTATATTTTTTTGAAAATTAACTTTTCAGGTGGAAATTAATTTTCTTGTCTAAAAATTCACTAACTTGGTCCAAAATTATTTTTCTTTTTAACTGAAAATTTTACTAATCCAATTTTTATTGAAAATTTTTCTTTTTTCATTTTAAAATTCAACTATTTCGTTGAGTATTTGTCTTTATTAGTTTAAAATTTTTTTATTGTTTTTAAAATTCAAGTATTTTGTCAAAAAATCGTCTTTTCTCGTAAGAAATTAATCTACCGGTTTAAAAAATAATCTTATTTTATAAAAATTCATTATTTTTCCGAAAATTATTCATTTTGGCTTACCATTTCTTTTTTTTTGTAAATTAAATTTTTTTAACTGAAAATTGAACTATTTCAATTTTGGTTGAAAATGGATCTTTTTCAGATCAAAATTCAACTTTTGAGTGAACTGCTTTAGTTGAAAATTCTACTTTTTCTTTAAAAAATCATGTATTTTGTTTAAAAAATCAAATATTTTCATTCGAAATTAATTTTCTTGTTTAAAAAAAAAACCTTCTTTTGAAAATTTATCTTTTTTATAGAAAATTTAAGTACTCCAGTAAACTGTTCATAATTTAAGTGGAAAATTCAGCTTTATTGTTAAAAAATTCACTAACTTGGCCGAAAATTATTTTCTTTTTAACTAAAAATTCAACTAATCCATTTTTTATTGAAAATTTATCTTTTTTTATTTCAAAATTTAACTATTTTTTTGAATATTTGTCTTTTTTAGCTAAAAATGCATTTTTTTAAATTCAAGTCTTTTGTAAAAAAATAGTCTTTTCTAGTAAAAAATTAATCGACTGGTTAAAAAAATCATCTCCTTTTATAAAATTTCATAATTTTCGCTGAAAATTCTTTATTTTTTAAAAAATTTATTGATTTTTTGTCTTCTTTATTTGAAAATTCGACTATTTTTTTTAAATTCATGTATTTGGTTTTAATAATCAACTTTTTAGGTGGAAATTAATTTTCTTGTCTAAAAAAAACTTTCTTTTAAAAATTTATCATTTTTATTGAAAATTCAATTACTCCATTAAGCTTTTCATCACTTTAGTGGAAAATGGACCTTTATTGTTGAAAATTCAGTAACTTGGTCCAAAATTATTTTTCTTTTTAACTGAAAATTTAACTAATCCATTTTTTATTGAAAATTCAACAATTTCGTTTATTATTTGTCTTTTTTAGTTGAAAATTCATTTTTTTTTTTTGAAAATGGAAGTATTTTGTAAAAAAATCGTCTTACATAGTAACAAGCTAATCTACTGGTTTAAAAAATAATCTTATTTTATGAAAACTCATCATTTTTGTTGAAAATTCTTCATTTTGGTTTACAATTTCTTTATTTTTTTATGTAAAATTAATCTTTTTAACTAAAAATTACACTATTCCAATTTTAATTGAAATTTTATTTTTAATTTATATATTTTATTTCAAAAATCACCTTTTTAGGTGGAAACAAATTTTCTTGTTTAAAAAACAAACTTTCTTTATAAAATTTATCTTTTTAATTGAAACTTCAAGTACTTCAGTAAACTATTCATTATTTTAGTGGAAAATTAACCTTTCTTTTTAACTGAAAATTTAACTAATCCATTTTTTATTGAAAATTAATGTTTTTTCATTTGATATTTCAACTATTTCGTTGAATATTGGTCTTTTTCAGTTGAAAATTTATTTATTTTTCTAAAAATTCAAGTATTTTGTAAAAAAAATCGTCTTTTCTAGTAAAAAATTAATAGACTGAATTAAAAAATCATTTTCTTTTAGAAAACTTCATCATTTTTGTTGAAAATTCCTTATTTTGGTTTAAAATTCATTAATTGATATTTTTTAGTTTAAAGTTCAACTATTGGGTTGAAAATTTGTCTTCCTTATTTGAAAATTCTACATTTTTTTTAATTCATGTATTTTGTTTTAAAAATAACGTTTTTAGGTGAAAATTAATTTTCTCGCTTAATAAACAAACTATTTAATTGAAAATTTATCTTTTTTATTGAAAATTCAGGTACTCCGGTAAACTATTAATCATTTTGGTGGAAAATTCATCCTTGTTTTTGAAAATTTAATAACTTGGTCAAAAATTATTTTTTTTTTTAACTGAAAATTTAACTGAGCCATTTTTTATTGAAAAAAATTAATCTACTGGTTTAAAAAATAATCTTCTTTTATAAAAATTTATCATTTTTTTAAAAATTCTTCATTTCAGTTAAAAAGTTCATTATTTTTGTTATAAAATTAATGTTTTTAAGTGAAAATTGACCTTTTTGAATTTTGGTTAAAAACTGTGTCTTTTTAGTTCAAAATTCAACTTTTCAGTGGACAATTTGTCTTCTTCAGTTGAAAATTTGACTTTTTCTTTAAAAAATCATGTATTTTGTTTACAAACAAAAGTTATTTTAAAAATGTATGTTTTATTAAACATTCAAGTATTCCAGTTAAATATTGATCGTCTTCATGGAAAATTCATCCTTTTTTTTGAAAATTTTTTAAACTGGTAAAAAATTAATTATTTTTTTAGCTGAAAATTAAACTTTAATTTTTTTATTGAAAATAGATCTTTTTTATTTCAAATTTCAACTATTTCTTTTAAAATGTGTCTTTTTTAGATAAACATTCAAAGTATTTCGTCAAAAAACCTTCTTTCCTTGTAGGATTAAAAAAAATGTTGTTCAAAATTACTTTAATTTGGTTGAAAATTTCTTTATTTTTTTGAGTGTAAAATTAATTATTTCCGCTAAAAATTGAAATGTTTTATTTTTGGTCTTAAAACTTATATTTTCAACTACACAATTTGACTATTTTGTTAAAAATTTATATTTTTTAGATAATTTTTTTTTATGTTACGTAATATGTGAACGCTCCCTTGAGAGAATTTTCTAGACTACGCCAATGCTCATTTGCCTATTTCACTCGGAATCTCATTCTCGGTGCTTCTTAATGTCCAAGCGCATCGAAATGATGCACCTTTAGATGAAAACACGACCGAGGGGGTCCAGCAGAGAGCATGGGCCAGTACAGAATTTATGTGTGTTCGACCGATGTATCACCATCGCCTTACCTGGTCGTCAATAACCTGGAACTCTGATATCGTACACCTCGCTGGCCTTCTTCAGGTTCCCATATCCGATTTCAATTTGTTCTTATTTGCATTCGAGAGCCCTTCTTGATATTTTTATTTCATCGATTTATTACTATATTTATATGGAATCATTCTATATATAAGGCTGTTTCTCAAAAGGGCCGTTAAAAAAAGAATTATATTAATTTTAGTATAATCCTTTACATTTAGAAACAAATAGAACAAAACCAGGATTGTATGCTGCTTTTGGAAATGACTGTTTGGTGTCTCTCATGTTTCTCTCTTTGCTCTGTCACGCTTGAGTGATTATCGCACATCACTCATCAGCTCCTCCTACACATGCCCTTGTTAAGGCTTCAATTTTTGGACGCATACAATCCAGGGAAATTAAGTTAAATATTTAAATTATATCGACAGTTTATTTTGTAAGCAATTTGTGGATTTTTCATTTTACAAAGACGAATTTTTAAACAAATGGTCTTACTTTTAAACAAGGAAGATTAAAATTTACATTTTTATATAAAAGAGTTTTTTATTTTATTTAAGAGAGATTTTATATAAAACATATTTTTGATCTGAAAAGATAAAAAATTGATGAGGCAGTTTATTTTTTAATAAAATAGTTGATTTTTTTAACAAAAGAATTAAATTTTGAAGACAAAGATTGAATTTTCAACTGGACTGATGATTTTGGAAATAATTACTTGTAAGGAAGTAATTTATCTTTTATTCAACTAGTTCAATTTTTATCAATGAAAGATTAATTCACAACAAAAATATAACAGTTAACATTTCAACAAAAAAGTTCTTAATCTTAAATTAAATTGAATTTTCAACCTAAGAATGCGACTTCTCTCCAAACAGTTGAATTTTCAAACAAAAAATGCATTTCAACCAGAAAAATTACTTTTAAACAAATATTTGAATTTTCTACGACAATAATAAATTATGTAATTAACCAATCGCATTTTTTAAGCAAAAAAGACCCATTTTTTTAGAAGTCGGTACATTTTCAATCCAAAAATCCTATTTTTTTATCTAAACAGGCAAAAATGTGTTTAAAAATGGTAACATTCTCAAGAAAATAGTTAAATTTTCAATAGAAAATAGAAATCTTCAAAAGAAAAATGAATTTTTAACAAAATGGGTGATTTCTCAAAAAAGAATCATAATAATTTTAGACCAAGCTTTTACATTTAGAACCAAGTAGAGTGAAACCTGGATTGTAAGCCGGTTTTGGGACTGAAAAAATACAATACAGCTCTGTCACGTCTGAGTGAGCATCGTACATCACTCCCCAGATCCTCTCACCCATGTACGCGGCGTGGCTTTAATTCTCAGAAGAATTCAATCTAGGGGAATTAAATCCAATATTCAAATTATATATAAAAATAAATTATTTAATAAATAATTTTCAGAAAATAAAAAAAGTAAATGAAAAGTTGAATTTAAAAAAATGAATATCCAACAAAGACGAATTCTTAAAAAAATGTTCTAACTTTTAAACCAGAAAGATTAAAACTTTGAATCTTTTTTAGAGGACTGTTAAATTTTCAATTAAAAAAAACGCATTTTATTTCCGATAAGACAAATAACCAACGAGACAGTTAAATTTTTAACAAAATAGTTGATATTTCAACGCAAAAAAGTTATTTCTTATAAATAAAAAATAGTAAAACTCAATCAAGAATGACGAAATATTACAAACCCAGCTGAATTTTCAACCAGAAAAAATACTGTTAACCAAATATAGAATTTTCTACTAAAATAATAAATTATTTAATTAAACAGTCGCATTTTTAAAGAAAAAAGGACTTACTTTTGTTAGAAGACGGTTAAATTTTCATTCTAAAAATCCTAATTTTTTTATCCAAACAGGCAAAAATGTTTGTAAATGTTGTTACATTCTCAAGAAGTTAGTTACATTTGCAATAGAATATAGAAATCTATCAGAAATCTAACCAAGTAGAGTGAAACCTGGATTGCATGCCAGTTTTGGGACTGAAAGAATACAATACAGTTCTTTCACGCCTGAGTGAACATCGTGCATCACTCTACATATCCTCTTGTCCATGTACGCGGCTTGGCTTTATTTCTCGGAAGAACACAATCCAGGGGAATTTAATCCAATATTTAAATTATATATTTAAATATAAATTATTTAATAAATAATTTTCAGAAATAAAAAATTGAGTTAAAAAATGAATAGTTAACCAAAAAGATTCGTTTAAAAGCGGAAGGGACGAATTTTCAACAGAACAGTGTATTTTTGTACTAAATTGTTGGTACTAAATTGTTGAATTTTTATTCTACAAAGACGAATTCTTAACCAAATGGTTTAACTTTTAAACAAGAAAGATTAAAACTTTGAATTTTTTAGAGAAAAGTTGAATTTTTAATTCAGAATAACGCATTTTTTCGATAAGACAAATACACAACGAGGAAGTTAAATATTCAACAAAAAAGTTGATATTTCAACGAAAAAACTTCTACCTTTTAAATAAAAAATAGTAGAATTCAATCAGGAAAGACGAAAATTTAAAAACCTATTTGAATTTTCAACCTAAAAATACGACGTCTCTAAAAAGACAGTTGAATGTTCAACCCAAAAATAAGGAATTCGACCAGAAAAATTACTTTTAACCAAATAGTTGAATTTTCTACAAATTAATAAATTATTTAATTAACCAGTCGCATTTTTTAAGCAAAAAAGGCTAATTTTTTAAAGAATTCGGTTAAATTTTCAATCCAAAAAACTTAATTTTTTGACTGAACAGGCAAAAATGTTTTTGAACATTGTTGCATTCTCAAGAAAATAGTTACATTTTCAATAAAAAATCGAAATCTTTAAAAGAAAAAGAAATTTTTAACAAATCCGTTTCATTTTCTGAAATGGGTGGTTTTAAAAAAAAAAATCATAATAATTTTAGACCGACCTTTTACATTTAGAACCAAGCAGAGTGAAACCTGGATTGTATGCCGGTTTTGGGACTCAAATAATACAATACACTCATGTCACGCCTGAGTGAGCATCTTACATCACTCCGCAGATCATCTTACCCATTTACGCGGCGTGGCTTTAATTCTCGGAAGAATACAATCCAGGAGAATCAAATCCAATATTAAAATTCTATATATAAGTAAATTATTCAATAAGTGATTTTCAGAAAATAAAAAAATAAACAAAAAGTTGAACAAAAATGAACAGCCAACCAAAAAGATGCTTTTTAAAGTAAAATGAACGAATTTTCATCAAAACAGTTTATTATGAATTTTTTAGAGGAACAGCTGAATTTTTAATTCAGAATAACGCATTTTCTTTCCAATAAAACAAATTTTTCTTTTAAATAAAAAATAGTAGAATTTATTCAGGAAAGATGAAAATTTAAAAACCTAATTGAATTTTCAACCTAAAAATGCGACTTCTCTTAAAAAAACAGTTGAATTTTCAACCCAAAAAAATGGATTTTAACCAGAAAAATTACTTTTAATTAAATCGTTGAATTTTCTGAAAATTAATAAATTAATTAATAAAGTCCTAATTTTCTATCCAAAAAGACAAAAACGTTTTTAAAAACCCTTAAATTTTCAATAAAAAAATTGTTAAAATAACATTTACAGTTTTCTTCCAAAAAGGCGACTTTTTTTACAAAACAGTGTAGTTTTAAACTAAAAACAATCAATTTTCTACAAAACTGGATTAATTCAAGTCACAGTTGAAAAAATTTATTTTCTACTAATAAATTATTTTTTAATAAGTTATTTAAATTTTTAACCAAAAAAATGGAACTAATAAAATAAATTTTTTAAAATTTGTTCAACTTTCAAAGAAGTTGTTGAATTTTCAATACATAAAGTTTCATCCAAATTGTTAAATTTTTCAAACAGAGGCTAATTCTCTAGGAAACAGTTTAATTTTTCACCCAAAAATATATATTTCAACCAAAAGGTTAATTTTTTACCAAAAAGTTCATTTTTCTGCGAAAATAATATAAGTTTCAACAACAACAAAAAAAAAGGAATTTTTAATGAAACTATTCAATTTTCAAGCAATGATTGATTTTCTGTAAAAAAAAACTTTTTTAACAAAATGGTTCAATTTTCAACCAACGATATAAATCGTCAACTAATAAAATAAATTTGATATAAAATAGTTCAGATTTCAACCAAATACTTGAATTTGCAATCAAGACTAATTTTTGACCAGAAGACTAATTTATAGTAGAATAATATCTAATCAAAATTCTAATCAACTAGTTTATTTTTCAATACAGAACGCCTATTTTTCAGGAAATTTTTCTTTTTTACAAATTAGTTCAATCTTCAAAGAATGAAATAAATTTTTAACAGAGAAGTTAAACTTTAAGCCAAGTAGTTGATTTTTAAGTCAAAAATGAAATCGTTAAATTTTCAGTTAAAAAAATTAATCTCCATTTAAAAATATATATATAATTTATAACAAATGAGTCAAATCTTCAACTGAATACTAGATTTTTTCACCAAAAGGGTTTTTTGGAAACTGAGAAAAAAAAGGAATTCTTAAAAAAAGGGACAACGAATGGAAAGGGACCAAGAGCCGAAAGTCTGTGATTTCATAAACGAGAATGAAATCATGTTATTTCAGAATATAAATTGTGAACTTCTGCCAGAATAGGCCCAATTTTAAGGAGTAATTTGCAATTTGTAATTAATAGAAATTTTTAATTAAGGAGATACTCGCGTTTTCGTGATCCAGGATCTAAAATATAGATGTTGGATTTTCGATATGAAATCGTACATCACTCAATCATGATATTATAGAAAGAAGGTTCATTTTTAAACAGAAAATTAGCTTCAAAATCTGAAATATAAAATGGTCTACTGTTTTTTAACGGAGATGGGTAGCAGTACTTAGTAAAATTCAAAAGACAATCTGAAAAATGTCTGTTTTTCAAGAAAAAATACGGATTTTTCCCAGTGTTTAAAATTCCAGCTTCCAGTCACATTCTGCGTTAACTTTTCTAGTCTGACATTGTGATGTACTTTTTGAGAGATATTAACTTCCCTTGAAAAGATACATTTCTGTAAACCCAAAAAACCTAAAAATAATTGCTTGAATCAAAGATCAAGGAATACCATGAATATTAAGACCCTCTTAATTTCTTGTTATTATTCCTCTTACGTTGTTTTTAACGATTAACATTGTAGAATGGATACCATTACGAAGAATCGGATTATTACCGAGAAGAAAAGATGAGATTCGATCCTCGTGAGATAAGAGTTTCGGAATCAAAAGTAACCTTGGTTGTCAAGTAGGAAAATAACGGGTCAGCCCTTGTCTACAAGCTCTGAACCGCTCTGAACCGCTCGGAACCTCTGTGGTAGCGGTACCATGTGTCTTTTCGGAAACGATTAGTAAAGTGGTACATTGCAGTTTCACGGCAAATAAAACATTTTTATGTTCTTCCAGGATTGTTTGATTTCGAGATTAGCCGAGAATTTTAGGCGAACCCGCATATCATCCTGATTTAGAGTCGAATGAGAGGCAGACGGAGCGACGACGAGTCCACGTAGTCGAGCAAACCTGGGATGGATGTATTCTCTTAAATTTCAAATTTATTCCCAGTCTTGTCATAATCTTGATTCTAACGCCCGTTCGCGAAGCTATTTGTTTGCTCGCTCCGCATTCAGGGTGGCCTTATTTATCAACCCTGAATTACAGTTTTTTATTTCCAAATCAGAATCAATTTCGATAATGGTAATCATCCCTGGTAAGGTGCCGAATAAAGTTGCAATTAGTAAGATTCGACACATTGGGATATTTTTTAAACAGAGTGGAATCATTTGTAACATCTTGATTTAGCTGATTGCAAATTTTTGTAGAGTTGTTCAAAAACCGAAAGTTTAAAGTACTCAAAGTACATTAAAAAGTTCGACAGTCATCAAAGTCTTATGAGGTCTGTGAGAAAAGTATCCAACCTTGTGTTGTACCGGGACTAAAATTTAAGTCTGGTCGAAGGTGGTCAAGGACCCTCCAAAGTACTTCCCTTTGGAAGCTACAACCTGCTTCCAGCGATCCATCCATTTTCGGAAGCTCTCCATGAAGTCACTTTTTGAAATAGCTAACAGGTGTTTTTTTGCATTCAGTTAGCCACTTTTCCATAAATCAATGCGTATATAGATTTTCTGATTTTCGATAGGAAATCGTACATCACTCAATCGATTATTTATTTATAATTTTCTTATATATAATTTCATTTTCTAAAGCTCTTAATGAAGTCACCTTTTAAAATAGCTAACAGGTGTTTTTTTGTTAATTTAGTAAGTCACGTTTCCATAAATCAAGGCGTGCACATCACCTTCCTGATCGAAGAAAACAGTGAAGATTACTTTAATGTTCCTTTATCTTGGTGTGGTCCAATGCAAAGATAAGGCCTTTTTCAAGGTAATAGTCACTAATCCTTGATTTATCTCCAGTAATGACCTTTTCAAAAATTTCCTGATTAGTAATGATAGAATCCGTTTTATTTTGGTCATACGGTCCACTGCAAATAAAAATGGATTTAGATGTCAATGATGATTATTATTATTATTATTATTCGTCAATTTCAAAAGATATAACAACATACGTTTCAACCTAGTTGCAGGTCTTCTTCAAGGCAATACATCACCTAAATAAAAAATTTTTTTAATATTTTTTTAAAACAAATATGTAATATATTAGAATAGAATTAATAAATTTGATTAAAGAAACCGCAAGACAAGAAATTGTATTATGTACAAAGAGGAAGGTCTCTAAGGCCGGTTTTTGGCCCAATATATATGCGGCCTCAAAAATTCGAAAAAAATTCCTACAGTATCTACTAAAAATAAGAAGTCAATTCTTTATTAAACGGACCATCCTCATTCCCGCTATTCACTTCGAGCACCCCTTAAAAAATGAAAACTTCACCGCTTCTATGCAGTGCTTTCGGGAAAAATCGAATAAAAAAATACAGAAAAATGCATATGTAGATTTATGGGGTCGCTAATTTCGAATCCGAGGTCCGTTGAACTCTATAATATCAGATTCAAGGTCATATGAAGGTCAAACTGCATTAAACGGACCACCGTCATCCCCCCTATTCACCCCGAGCACCCCTTAAAAAATGAAAATTACACCGCTGGCTTCAGTGCAGTGTTTTTGGGAAAAAACGAATAAAAAAATACAGAAAAATGCATATGTAGATTTATGGGGTCACTAATTTCGAATCCGAGGCCCGTTAACATCCCTAATATCAGATTCAAGATAATTTGAAGGTCAAACTGCAAAAAATCCGACAAAAAAATACAGAAAAATACACACATAGGGTTTTGGGGTCGCTGATTTCGAATCCGATGTCCATTGACATCTATCATATCAGATTCAAGGTCACTAGAATGTCAGAATGTCCCCAAAAACCTATATGTATATTTTTCTGGATTTCCTTTATCATATTTTTTCTTATTTTACAAAATTTTTTAAATTTATTTTTCAAGTTCATTTTTTAAACTTGATTTTTTACATCGATTTTTATCATTTTATGGTATTTTAAAGGATATAAAAGATTGCACTTTTTTTCCAAGGAATTTTAAAACGAATTGAATGATTTCAAGAGATATTCAAAATCAGCGACCCAATAACCTAAGATATGTATTTCTCTGGATTTTTTATTTAGATTTTTTTCAGTTTAACCTTCAAATGACATTGAATCTGATAGGATGGAGGTCAACGGATCTCCGGATTTAAAATCAGCGACCCCAAAAAGCTATGTATGTATTTTTATAGGATTTTTTGCATTTTACCTTCAAATATCCTTAAATCCGATACGATATAGGTCAGTGGACCTCGGATTCGAAATCAGCGACCTTAGAAACCTATATATGTATTTTTCTAGATTTTTGTATCGAATTTTTTGCAGTTTGAACTTCAAATGTCCTTGAATCTGATATTTTGGGGGTCAGCGGACCTCGGATTCAAAATCAGCGACCAGATTTTTTTAGATTTTTTTATTGGATATTTTCTCAAAAGCACTGCATAAAATCGATGAAGTTTCAATTTTTTTAAAGTATGCTCGAGGTTAATAGGGGGGATGAGGGTTGTCCGTTTAGGATGGAATTAATTTGGGCCGAATATAAATTGGGCCAAAAACCGGCCCAATCAGTTTTTATATTAATTAATCTAATAAATATATGAATAATATATATAAATATATAAATATGTAATAAAATGATTTTTAAATTAATCAGTCAGTTTTTATGTTAAAATCCAAAAAACACAACACATTTAAATTTTGATTAAGTTTTACACCAGAACAGAACTTTGGAGTGAGCAAACTTTTATAAATTTAGGTAATTGTTATAATTCAAACCTTCTTCATACATATATTTTAAAAAGTGTCCTTTTTATTAAGAAAAATACAAAAGAACCTTAAATTTACTACATTAAAAAAAAAGTTTTATACAAGAGATACTTTTATTTGGAAGGACAAACATGGACTAACGAATACAGTAGAAATAAAGTCAATTTTACATGAGTAAGTAAGAAAAGCCAATTTTAAAATGGAGAATCTAATGACAATTGCGTCAAAGTAAATTTAACTTAAAAATTTAAAAAAATTGATTTACATATTTATATATAAATCATTTTTATAAAATAGTTTGATAAATTTTATTTAAATTTAATATTTGAGTTTTCAAATTGATGGAATTTTTAATGAATTTATTTATAAAAATAGATTCTAATATTCTTCTTTTTGAGTATTATTTTCACGAGCTAACATTTTTATATTATTAATCTCAAAATCAAAATAGTGATCACATTGCCATGCAATTCACAATCCCGTTTGTGTTCATAAATATGAGTCTTTAGTCTCCTACCCGTCTCACCAATATAAACCTTATTGCAACATTTATAATTTATCATTTATACTAAACCAGATAAGTTTTCTTTGTTATCTTCGTCTTTATTTTTTAACAAAAAAATTTATCAAGTGTGTGGTTGTTAGTGAAATACACAATAATGTTATATTTTTTTAAACCACTTCTCAGACTCTCAGAAATACCTCTAATATATGGAAATCAAACCTTTAGATCATATTTATAATAAGTTTCAATCCATTTTTTATTTTTAGATAAATTATTATAAATTTTAAGGACTCTTTCTTCAATGATTCGGTTTACTAATGTGAGTAGGTATTTATTTTGTAAAAGAGTAATTTTTAGTTGATCAAAATTTTTTTTTGCGGAATGTGATATTACTTAATTTAACACATCTATCAATAAGACCTTTCATTAGACCAACTTTTTGATCAAATAAATGATGATTTTATAGTAGTATTAAATATCCTGCGGCATCTTAAAGAGAAAAAAAATATTTTAAGCGATTACAAAATATTTCAAAACTTTTGAAATAGTTCAGAGTATTTTAAGACTTCAAAGATTTTTCAGTCGATTTCAATAATTAGAAAGTATTTTAAAGGATTTCAAAGATTTCATTATATTCCTAAATATTTCAAAGAATTTATAAATATATAAGGCTATTTAAAACTTCAAGATTTTGCACATTTTAATTTATATTTCGGAGTAAATAATATTACACTTGGAAAAATGTAATACAGTAACTCAGATTATAGACAATAGTTATTCTTTGAAGAAAGATATTACGCATAAAATGTGACAGTTTTGTATATATTTTTGCGCGGTACTATTTGAAGTTATATAATATACACTTGCAATATTACTTTATTATTAATTTTTAAAACTAAATTAGGTATTACTATTATTCAATTAAAGCTGTTTTAAAAAAGAATAAAAACTGTTTTTCTATATTTATCATCATTATTATTAATAGCATTTGTTGATTTTGAATAATCCCGCGCTTTTTAGCACATGCGCATTTGAAAATGTCGGCACCCGTCACTCGCCATCTATCGAATATTCGCGAAATGAAAAGGAACCCTTAAAAAGGGTTCCTTTAGAGCCTAATTTCTAAGAGGTGCCAACTTTCATTTGAGCCGCAATATTACTGAAACCCCAGTTTTTTCTAAGCACTTAGGTAAAGAAAACGAATTTCGATGGAGTTTTAGAGCCAAGATTTTTAAAAATAGAGTTATAATAAAAATGAATCTGTTTTGTAGAAAATGTCTATTTGCTCTTTTGAAATACAAAAGGCCAATTTTTATATAATCAAAAAGAGAATGATCGAAAATATGTCTGAGCTTGGAAAAGCCCGCGCTTTTTAGCACATGCGCAGTTGAAAACGTCAGCACCTACCAGACGCCATCCATCGGATATCAACGAACTAAAAAGGAACCCTTAAAAATGGTTGCTTTAGAGCCTAAGTTCTAAAGGATGCCAAATTTTAATTGAGCCGAAACATTACCGAAACCCCATTTTTTTCAAAACAGTCAGGCAAAGAAAAAGAATTTCGAATGGGTTTTAGACCTAAGACTAAAAAAAAATACCGTTATAATAAAACAATTAATCTCTTTTGTAAAAAATGTTTTATTGCTCTTTTTAAATTCAAAAAACTATTTTTCATGTAATAAAAAAGAAGATATTCGAAAATAATTCTGTGCTTTGAAAATAATAAATTTAAACAAAAATTATATCGTTGACCGTAATGTAATGTAAATACACGAAAGCCATTAGTTAATGCAATTTAGATGTCTATATATTTTTGAACTTCTAAAAATAATAAATAAGTAATTGTAAATTTTAAAAAATGTTTTGAAAAATTTTTCTGATGATTTATAAATATTTTTCAAAACATTATTTTAATATAAAATTAGTTATATATTAATTTTTGGGGTTTAGAAATATATGGACATCTAAATTGCATTAACTAATCTTTGTCGTGAATTTATATTACATTCCGGCCAACCATATAAGTTTTAACAAAATTGAATATTTTCAAAGCTCAGAATTATTTTCGAATACCTTCCTTTTTATTATATAACAATTAGTCTTTTTGAATTTCAAAAGAGCAATTAAAAATTTTCAACAAAAGAGATTCATTTTTCATTATAACTGTATTTGACACTAAAACCCAATCTAAATTCCTTTTATTTGCCTAAGTATTTAGAAAAAACTGGGGTTTCAGTAATTTTTCGGCTCAAATAAAAGTTTGCATCCTTTAGAACTTAGGCTCTAAAAGAACCCTTTTTGAGGATTCCTTTTTAGTTCGTTGATATCCGATAAATGGCGACTGGCGGGTGCCGACGTTTTCAACTGCGCATGTGCTAAAAAGCGCGGGATTATTCGAAAACGACAAATACTATTAATAATCATACGGATCATTATAGAAAAACAGTTTTCATTCTTTTTTAAAACAACTTTAGTTGAATAATAGAAATACGTAACTTAGTTTAAAAAAATTAATAATAACGTAATATTGCAAGTGCATATTATATAATTTTAAATAGTACCGCGTAAAAATATATATTAAAAACTATCACATTTTATGCGTACTATCTTTCTTTACAGAAATATAAATTAAATATATATATATATAAATATATATTAAATAAATATAAATATAAATTAAAATATGCAACATCTTGAAGTTTTAAAAATTCATTGAAATATTTAGAAATATAATGAAATCTTTAAAATCCTTTAAAATACCTTCCAATTATTTGAATCGATTGAAAAATCTTTAATGTTTTAAAATACCCTGAACTATTTGTAAAAATTTGAAATGTTTTTCAACCTCTTAAAATATTATTATTCTCTTTTAAGATTCCACAAAATTTTTAACAATACTACAAAAAGCTTTGAAATCCTGTAAAGTGGCTTTAAATTTAAATCGATTGAAAAATCTTGAAGTCTTAAAATAAACTGAACTAGTAAAAAA
Source organism: Druon quercuslanigerum (assembly GCA_010014905.2). NCBI lineage: Eukaryota > Metazoa > Arthropoda > Insecta > Hymenoptera > Cynipidae > Druon > Druon quercuslanigerum. The sequence continues at coordinate 19,713 of JAAAKG020216984.1, forward strand.
ATTTTTAAATCTTTTTAAATTCCTCAAAATATTTTTATTTTCTTTAAGACTCCGCGGAATATTTCAGAGTAACATAAAAAGCATTAAAATCTTAAAAATTGTTAAAAAATCTTTGAAATCCATTAAAATCCTTTTAATTAATTAAAACCTATTAAAAAATCTTGAAGTTGTAAAATACCTTCAATTTTTCATTTTTTTTAAATCTTTTGATATCCCTTTGAATCTCTTTAAAAGTTCTTGGAATCTTTAAAAATGACATAAAATCTTCGAAATCCTTTAAAATCCCTTTAATTGATTAAATCGAGTGAAAAATCTTAGACTCTTAAAATATCCTCCAGTATTTAAAGTACCTTGAAATCTTTTAAATTTTCTTAATGGTTTAAAATATCTTTAAATTATTAAAATAGATTGAAAAATATTTGAGTTTTCAAATACCCATCAATCTTTCATATTGCTTTGAATCTTTAGATATCCATCAAAATCTTTTATTTGATTTAAGATTTTATTTAATATTCTTTTAATTGATTGAAATCTATTTTTAAATACTTGGAGTCTTAAAATACCCTTGACTGTTTTAAATTCTATGAAATCTTTTTATGTCCCTTAAAATCTTTTTATTCTTTTTAATATTTCGCGAAATCTTAAAAAAATCATAAAATCTTTGAAATCCGTCAAAATGTCTTTAATTTGAAATTGATTAAAAAAACTTGGTTTTTCAAAATACCTTCCAATATCTTAAAATGTATTCTTCAAAAAACCTTAAAAATGCCATAAAATCTTAAAAATCATTTACAATCCCTTGAATCGATTGAATTCGATTAAAAAATCTGGGAGTCTTAAAACCCTCAATTATTTTTAAGTATTTCTACTCTCTGATTATTCCTTGAACTTGAAATAATTTAAAATAACTTTAAATTATTTAAATCAACTGAAAAATTTGTTTGTTTTAGAAAACCTTCACATATTTCAACTTCTTTCAAATCTTTTGATACCTCTTTACATTTTTTTAAATTTCCTCATAATATATAAAAAAGCCATAAAATCTTTGAAATCCTTTAAAATATATTTAATTGATTGAAATCGATTATAAAATCCTGGAGTCTTAAAATGCCCTCAAATTTTTCAAATTTGAAATCATCTTTGAAATCCTTTAAAATACCTCCAAATTATTGACCTATTTGTTATCCCTTAAAATATTTAAATTCTCTTTAAGGTCTCGCGGAATCTTTAAAAAGACCTTAAAATCTTTGAAATCCTTCAAAATGCCTTTAAATTGAAATCGATTGAAAAATCTTGGATTTTTAAAATACCTTAAAATATTTCAAATTCTTTGAAATCCTTTCATATCCCTTTAAATCTGTTTAAAATTCATCGCAATTTTTAAAAATACCACAGAATCTTTGAAATCTTTGAATATCTCTTGAAATCATTCAAAACGTTTTGAAATTCCTGGAATCTTTATAAATAAAATTAACTTTTTTAAATCCTTTAAAAAAAACTTCAAATTATTAAAATCGATAAAAAGAATCTTGGAATTTATAAAATACCCTCGAATATTTCAAATTCTTTTAAATTTTTTGATATTTATCAAAATATTTCTATTCTATTATTTATGATTTTTCGAAATCTTTAGAAATACCATGACATCTTTGAAATCCTTTTAAACCATTAAATATTTAAAATAGAAATTAAATTTTTAGTTAAAGAGATAAATTTTTAACTAAAATGATAAATCTTTGAACATAAAAAAAAGAATTTTTAAGTAAACAATATCACTTTTACGAAAGTAGTTAAATTCTTAACCAAAAAGACGATTTTTCTACATAATACGAGAATCTTTTATTAAAAAATATTACGTTTTAAATTTTCATCAAAAGTATTAATGTTCAACTATAATAAGAATCAATAATCAAACTAATTTATTCGAAAATAAAGAATTTTTTTTCAAGAAGAATATTTTTCAAGCAAAAAAGACGAATTTTCAACAAAATATGTAAATTTTAACGAAATAGCTTAGTCTTCATCTGAAAAATATAAATTTTCAACCAAAAATGGCATAGACATTATTGCATATTTTAATTTATATTTATATTTAATTATTATATATGTACATAATATTTATATAAATTTAATTTATATTTCTGTAAAGAAAGATAGTACCGATAAAGTGTGACAGTTTTGAATACATTTTTTCCTCGCATTGTAGATGTTTAAGGTTCATAATTTTTGTTGATTTATCTTTTTTCGTATCTTGCATATTTTGATCAAATTAAATTTTTTTGATTTTTTA
>JAAAKG020216995.1:0-22001 GCA_010014905.2 Druon quercuslanigerum
AATTATTATTAAAATAATGCCTATAATAAAGAAAAAAAGTACCTAAACATTTTATTTATAAGGTAGAAACAACAAGAAACAGTGTTTTTCTTCACTTTCTCACTAGATTTCGATAAATATAAGTTAGGGAGAAAAAAAGCTTTATGATTAGTCACAGCAATAATGCAGGTCACATACTCCCCCCTTTTTAACGTCTCGTGGCAGCAGGAAGGCACACCTGTGGCTGGGTAAAGAAATACTGTTGATCAACCTCTTCTCCTCTGTAACTTCGATTAAGGGCGGGGAGGCATCCCTTTGATTGGTCACAGAAATAATGTTGGTCAAATCCCTACGCTTTTCCAACATCTCGTAGAGGGACGGGAAGGCGTACCTGCGACTAGATACAGAAATAATGTTGGTTAAACCCCTTCCCCTTTCCAACTTCTCTTAAGGGGACGGGAAGGTACCTCTTTTATTAGTCATATAAATAATGTTGTTCAAACCCCGACTCCTTCTCAATAATTTGCGGGGCTGCGGGTACGGAATAATGTTGTTAAAACCTCTACCCTTTTCCAACGACACTTGCGCGGCGGGAAGGTACACCTGTTACTGGGTACAGAAATAATGTTGATCAACCCCCTACCTTTTTCAAAGTCACATGGGGGGGGGCACATATGTGGCTTGGTACAGAAATAAAGTTGGTTAAATCTCTTTCACTTTCCGATTTATCGGAGGAGGGGGCAGAAATTGGTTACATAAATAATGTTTGTTAGACCCGAAACCCTCTTGAAGGTCTCGTAGAGGGACGGGAATTCACACCTGTAAGTGGGTACAGGAATAATGTTAGTCAAACCCCTACCCTTTTCGAACTTGGACTTACTAGATGCAGAATTTTATTACCATTAGCACGTTAGCAACATCTCAAAGAGTTAAATAGCCATTTTTCACTATCATAACTATACTTCTGACCATTTTTTGATCAGATAGCTATTTTTTGTTTTATTCGTAAAAACTTAAATGAAAAGTATAAAATTTAAGCTTATGGAAACCAAACGAGATACCATTATAATTGTTGAACGGCAAACATTTTCACCTGAAACAGAAGTTCTGAAATTGCAAGCCGCAAGTTTCAGTTAAGTTTTATATTTTATTTTAAACTTATATAATTATATTCATTTACTGTCTAATATATTCTAAGCTTAGAAGAAAAATTGGATATCAAATGATGAAACAGGATAGAAATGGATAGAAGTTTTGTAATGAGTAATATGATGTGTGATAAATGAATAATAATGGTAGGAAAGTAAAATATAGACGTGAAAATCGTATTAGTAGAGTTAATGGAATTCACGGAATTAACCGAATTCAAAAAATTCACGAAATTCACCGAATTCACGGAATTGACTCAATTCATGACATTCACGGAATTAGTGGAATTCAGGGAAATGAAGAAACTCACGAAATCTGTGGAACTCAATAAATTCACAGAAGTCATGGAATTCGTAGAATTCTAAGAAATTCAAGGATTTCACGAAATTTATTCAATTCAAGAAATGTGTTTAATTCAGGGAATTCATGGAATTCAAGAAACTCAAAAAGTTGATAGAATTCACAGAATTTATGGCATTCATGAAATTTACGGAATTTATGGAGTTCGCGAAATTGCCTGAATTCGCGGAAATGTAGGAATTCAAGGAATTTATAGTATTTATGGAATTTAACGAACTTATGGAATTCGCGGAATTTATTAAATTCAAGTTATTCACTGTAATCACGAAATTCTTTGAATCTGTAGAATTCACAAAATTCGCTAAATTCATGAGATTTAGAGAATTCACGGAATACCTTTAATTTCTGGAATTTACGGAATTCATGGAGTTCACGATTTAAAAGGAGTGCATGCAATTTGTAGAATCCACAGAATTAGGGGAATTAAGGGAATTCACAGAATTCATGTAAATAGAGGAATTCATGAAATTTGCGGAATGCATTGAATTGAAGAAATTCGCGAAATTCATGGAATTTACGGAATTCAAGGAATTTGTGGAAGTCCATGAATTCCATAAATTCTGTGAAATCCGTGAGGGAGAGTTGATATAAAGGATTGCACTTGTGATTCCGCAATTATCTTATATAAAACCAATACAGATCCCCCCTCCCCCCAACCCATCCACCCTTTTTTCTTTCTTTTTTTTGTTTTGTACGTCAATTATCAATATATCGCTAAAACTCAGAACAAAAATAAATACAAAAGAAAAAAAAAACGTAGTTCGGTAAAGGGGGGCTGAGGCTGTGTTGGTTTTATGAGAGGTATCATACCAATTCCAGAATTTGGAAACTACAACATTGTGTCTTGAAGCGTTAACTTACGTTTCGGAAATAAACCTCGAATACATATAGTGGAAGTTTCCAACAGAAATTTTTAACAGTGTATCTATTTCTATTAATTTTTTTATGTATACAGTAAATTTGGGAATGACCTTACTTGTTATCTGATCAGTACATAAATTAAAGATAGTGTAAAATTTTAAACGACGAGAATTCTGTAGGGTTGTCGGCAGGTCCGAAATCTAATTACCGGACTAACCCGAAGTTCTATATATGACTGCTCATCATTAGCATTCAAGTACAAATTAAAAATATTACTTTTATTAATTATAAAAATCGTTGAGAAGAAATATATTGCTATTTTCTGATAACCTGTGGACAATAATCCCAAGATTTACCTTAAAAGCTCTACAGTAAAAACAAAGTCTGATTGTAAGCTCAAGAACGGTCTTGATTTAAGATAAAACGAAAGTAGACCTTGTCTGGTTAAATTCAGCGTAGGAGAATAGTCCACAAAGAAGACGATTGTAGGGCTGATATTCAGCCGTGAAAAAGACTGAAACTGACATTAAGACTTAATCTGAGTTTCAGAAACACCTGTCAAGATTGCTTAAATTAAGTCTAAATTAAAACTAAAATCTAGGGCAAGCATAGGCTTGAAATAATGTTGAAATAATTTTTACTTAAGTATATTTATTTTAAAGAAAGAATTTTTTTATATGTTCGTTATAATAAGCAAACATGGTTTTGTCGTGTTCTTACGTTTCTGAAAAAGCTGGAAGCTCAAAGGACTAAAAAACATAGGTGCACTCTGTATTTATTAAATAAAAATAAACAAAGTCTGAAATTTACGCTGGACTTGTTTTCATTTTTGTCTTAAATTAAGTCGGTAACTTGATTTAATCATAAAACAAAAATAAAAATAAAACAAAAATAAGCCACTAATTGGGCTGAATTTCAGTCTATTAGCCTTAAAGAAAGATTTAATTATCTTGTGTTAGAATAAAGATACTTCCAGCTAAAAAAATACTGCAATGAAGCTATTATTCAGTCCTCAAAAGTCTTAAGTTGTGACGTGACACTCACGGCTACCTCTATACGACGCCATTTGCATAAAGTTCGTGATGCGACAATGGTCGAGTGATGTGACACGTGCAATATCTGCGGTTTATCATACCAGATAATATATTTTCATCTAATAAATACAGTGTGTACTTATGCAGCTTATATTATCTGGTACACTGTAAAAACAAAGTCTGATTTTATGCTCGATAACGGTCTTGATTTAAGACGTAAACGAAAGTAGACCATGTCCGATTAAATTCAGTGCAGGATAATAATCTAAAAATAAGACGATTATGGGGCTGACATTCAGCCATTAAAAGGTTGAAAATTAACTGTGAGTCAGAGAATGCACTAAAGTTCAGTCCTTCGATGGACTATTCTTCGATCGCAAAGCAGAATATGTACTTCAACTAAGACCTAATCTAAATTTAAAAATCAGCTTTTTTTCGTGTTCTTGATTTTCATTAAATATAAATAAAAATGTTTTATCTTCGGTTGAATTTCCTAAATTGAAGCTTGAAGGAAGTCCTAAGGGCGAATAAAAATAAGTAGAGAAGATGGCTCGAATATGGCACACCAACTCCTTTTCGATGGATTTCCGGGACTATATAAACAGAAATTGAATAAATAATAGGTCATTCGAAAAGCTATTGAATAACCTTTATAATGGTACGATTGCTTTTTTCATACCAGCAGCGATTATTTTTTAAATAAAGAATTTTCAAAAAACAAGGTTTTCGAAAATCGAAAAAGGGTGGCTCGAATTTGGTACACCTAGAAAAAAATCAAAATATACCAAAAATAAGCAAGTTAACAGTATGCAAATATTAATTAATATAATTTTGAAAAATACAATATACAGGAAACTTATTGACTTATTGAGTCTAGGGCCATACGTTAAGGTAGTACACTCTACCAAAGATTCCACCTCTAGTAAAGTGTAGGATTCATCGCAGAAAATGCAATAAGTACATGAAAACATCAACGCATTCTTCTTATTATTCAGAAAGTTGAATAATGTCTAATGGTGATTTTTTTATAAAAAAAGTGTGCCATATTCAAGCCATTCTTGGTGTGCCATATTCGAGCCACCGCCTACAAAATATTCATTTTTAAAAATCATAACCTTTAAAGAGAAGCGTTTCTACATCTCCTATGCAATACTATGCTACTAATTTACAAGATAATAAATAGACATTTAAGGCTCATCTGAAATGAACTCGAGAATGACCGTTTATATTTTTTGATCTGAAGCTTCCAATAATGCACATTTATCAATGAAACTTTCACTTTTTTACTACATTAAAGAGCATTCTACTCCTACTATTGCTAATGGAGTACATGTTTTAGTTTGTCAGAAATCCAGGTGTGCCATATTCTAACCTATGCCATATTCGAGCCCTGTGCCATACTCGAAAATTCTCCAATATACACTGTATTTATTAGATGAAAATATATTATCAGGCATGATTAACTGCAGATATTGCACGTATCACATCACTCGATTCTTGTCGCATCACGAACTTTATGCAAATTATGAAATTGGCGTCGCATAGAGAGAGCCGCGACTGTAAAGTCAAACTTAAAACTTTTTCGAGGACTGAAAAATAGCTTCATTGCAGTCTTTTTTCACAGCTCGAAGTATCTTCATCCTAAGGCAGGACAATAAAATCTTTCTTTAACACCAATAGACTAAAAGTAAGCTCAATTAGTGGCTTATTTTTATTTTAGGACTCAGGAGGATTTTTTAAATACAATTTTCATAATTAAATCAAGTTACCGATTCAATTTCAGGAAAAAAATTTAAAAAAGTCCAGCGTAAATTTCAGATTTTGTTTTTACTGTGTCAGACGTGACACGGACTCAACTTTAGGTTGAGTCCAATGTTTTGAAACCGATTTCAGTTAAGATTGGATACAATTTTATTTATACTTTTGTATCAAAGCGCGTTCCCTGGCATGATGCAATTATATTTATGAAATAGTTTTTTCTTTGTTTAAACCATAAAACTAACTAAGGGATCTGCATATCATAATAAAAGTTTTTGATTAATTTCAAATGAAAATTAAAGATTAAAAATTATTCAATCATGGAGCGATTTTCAGGAATTATTTTAGGATAAAAAATTAATAAAAATAATAATGCATTTATCAGAAAGTTTTCTTTCGCCAAGAACTGTGAAATATATTTGTCTGACACCATGAAGAACTCATATTAACAGCTATTAAAAATGTAAAACAATTTAGGTTTAGATTTTCAGAACATTTTTAGAACTAAAAAATTTAGAACATGATTTATTTCAATCGAAAAATTGGCTTTTCCAACTTTTTGACATTGGATTCCTGTTTCCTGATGAGTAGAGCATTTAACCCTCACAACTTGTGCAAGATATTTTAAAGAAGGATTTTTTTTAAATCATTGAGGCCTTCTTATATGGCCCGACATGTATCATATTATACCTTTCATTCTCTCCATAATTAATTACTTACTTAGATAAGTAACACCGCACGTTACCGTTTATCATTTGTTAATAAGGATATAAGAAGAGACTATAAAGTTACAAAAATAGATAAAGTAGGGCGGAATTATTTCGATGGTAAGATGACTTATTTTGAAACAGATTAGAAAAAAATATAATTTTCGGAATGAAGAATAGATTCATGCCTGTTCCAAATTTTGTTTTTAACAGAAAAAATACATAAATAATGTAAAACTTGAAGATTTTAAATTGTTGTAAAGAATCTCTTGAGAAACTGCTATGTGAAAGTTTGGAGAGGTTACAAAAGCCATATTATAAAAATAGAGTAAAAATAATCTACTAAAAGGTTAAGGGTGCTCGAAATACGCAACTATGAAAGGTAATGCAGTTACCACTTGCGGTGTGAAAAATGATCATTTCTATATATCTCAAACCATAAAACGTGCTGGTTTTTTTCTGATACCACAATTGCTAATACACCGATTGGTTCGACGTTGGATAGAGAGAATACCAAATATTATTGTAGGCAGAGTTTATCGATATTTAATCCGTTGAACTTTAAATTCAGAATGAGACATGGGATATTATTTTGATTGGCTTAGTCTTTAATATTCATATGACTCTTCCGCAACACTTGTCGCTTCGAGGAATTTTTCCGCATATTTCTCCGAACAATAGTTAAAAAGAGAAAAGAACAATAAGCATCAGCGATGAGGTTCGTAATGATCGTCTCCTTCTCTTTTCAGCTAGTTGTCTCACGAATATGGCGTATATTCGTCGAAAGCACGTTGCACGGGAAAATGGGGAAAAAAACAAGCAGAGAGACGATAGAACTTTAAAATGTAGCTGGATGTAGACATTTTTTTGTGAATAAATGAAGAGAAGTAATATAGAAGTAGATTTTCGGTATAATTTTAATAAAAAGTAGACCATTATTATTTATAGCTTTTCTAAACTTGTTCCAGAGAATTTTGTTTCTATTCTTTTTCGCATAATTCTATTAAACGTCCACTCTAATTTACTGGGAAATTGCCAAAAAGTCCATACATAGAAAAATGATGTTTTTTGCTCAAGTGTGTTTATGTGAATTTCTACTGATATAGGGAACATCTTAAAAAATGTAAGTGACAAGATTACTTATCTACGAAAGTTACACAAAAAAGTCGTTGGTAGTAAATATTATAGTCAGCACACATGTCATTATATTTCCTTCAGATAACGAAATGCTTTGCTCAAGGCTGATTTCCCGGGTTCAAGTTCACGTGTGCATCTGATTTGAAGTAGAGCCAACCTGATGGAATTTTTTTGAATCACATTTTAAAAAAGAAGTTCGTTTCTTGGAATACCAAAGTTAAATGTTTATACTAAGTTTAATCGATAAAATAAAATGAAAAATAGAAAAATATATTTTAAATGAGACTACCTTCACAAGCTTTTGTTGTCACTTCCGGCGGAGATAATAAAATCCAGAATCAAAAATCACTTGTGATTCTTTCTGTGTCAAATTGACATTCGCAAATAAAGATTACACCTCGCCTACATTTCGAATGTACTACATAAAGTGTATATGGAAATTTGAGCACCAGTCGCGAATCCACGATATGCCGGAAGCGTTTCCTCTCTAGATTACATAAAGTGTACCTAAATAAAAAGTTAATGAACTTTGATAGACATACTAACGATAAACTGTCTTCAATTCTCCTTAACTTAAAATTAGGACATCTAAAACTTTCATGAAAGGTTGAAAAGTTTTAAATTCAATTCTGCTTCAACTTTGAATTCGATAAATAATTACCTTCATTTAAGAATGCCATAGAAATAGCAAATAATTTTATATTAAGCAATGACAAAAAATTATTTAATTGTTAACATGCATTAGTTTTCTTAATTTTAGAGTAAATGGTTAAAGACCTTTTAAAAAATCTTCTTTCTAGACCAAAAGTAAAATAATAGTCTGGGGCGAACATTTAATTTTATTTTGCCCCCAAAAAAAGAACAAAAAATTAAAAATCTAAAAAAATCTTGTGCATAACTAATTATATTTATATTCTGTTCAAGTAACTTATATTAACATATGTATTTTAAAGTGCTGATTACCAATATAATTATGCAAATATTCACAAATAACATCTTTAAGATCAATTTGAAAAATTAGTAATCTGGTTGCAAAAATATCGATTATTGGTAAGTTATCCAACTGCAATAGCGGTTTGATCTGACAAAACTCACCCTTTCTCTATTATTAACAATTATAATTTATTAATGAAACAAATTTGTATAGAATATTATACTTTTAATAATAATTATGGATATTTATATGTAATCAAATGTTAAATATTAAAATTACTTAACAGTTATTCACATTTATTAAAACAAGTAGTTGAAATCTACTAACATGTAAAATTAATAAAATCTTTAATCGATTCATATTTCTTTCTGTATAATAAATTCCTTCTTATTTTTTAGGGTTTTCTAATCTCGATTTACTTTCTAAACACAATAAAATGTTTGACTGAAAACAATGTATAATTTCTTTCTACAATCTTGTTAAACGTTAAATAATATTATTTACAAAATTATGATGAAGCTATGTCATATTTCTTTATGAAATTCAAAATCATCTTACAAAAAACTAATAACTTCCAATATTTGGTGAATTATCTTAATGCGGCTACATAATTTCTTCCTGGAAAAAAGCGGATAGGGTTAAAAATATAAATAATTAAAAGCTAAATTTTCGAATAACCTCATATCTGAATTTATTTTTAAAAACAAATAATAAATCTAAATTTTTTAAGTAATGCACTCATGCAATAGATATATTGACAGTTTTAATACAATTGCATTAAAAGTCAGGAAAGAAGAAAACTATAATTTATTAAGAGAACGGAATTTTAATAATTTTTACCTTTTTTTGGCAAAATAAAAACATTTTTTTGTCTCTCGTCTTCCCAGACATATATTTTACTTTGGATTAGATAGAAGATTTCCGAAAAGATTTCAAAATATAACTTTCCAAAAAATGAATATATTTTCTGTTTCTTTGCAGGATAGACTAGAGAATCGTTTCTTTTATTAAAAAAATAATTGAAACACTATAAATATTATTGCATTTATTAGCAAACATTTACTAAAAATGGATTCAGTTATGTGCTTGGAAATTATAAAATATTCAATTGAATTAATTGCGTCTTCTTCCCCGAAAGAATGCAAGTTTCTGAAGATAAGTGAAAAGCTATCTAGTTCATATTTATATTTGATTTACATTTATTAATGATAATATTAATAAAATTTGCATTATATTAATTTTTTCTCAACTAATAATATGTATAAGTTGTAAATGTATAAAGTTTCAGGTATTGCATGCACATAGTGGAATACCTGCATAATTTTTAGATTTATGAAGCAGTGGACTAAGAGTCTTATTTTTTAAAGAAGGATTATGTAGCTTCTTATCAGGAAACTTCACTGTTTTTCGTAAAAAGGTGAGACGTGTCGTTTTGAACGTTCGAAGATTACTAGATCCATTTTTACGTAACTTCTTTCCGCTTGGGTTGAATAGTAGCAATTTTTTCTCACTCGATTAGGTCTTAAACATGGCTGCGCAAAGACAACTATAGCTGTTATGTAGCGTTATCTTAAAAATACAAAAGAATTTTTTTACATCATGATTTTTTTATATCTCTGTAAATTATTTATAATATTATAGGACGGAGATAAACAAAAAGAAATGGAAAAAACTCAGGTATTACATTAAACTAGCTGTTTCTTCACCGTTTTTTTATTTTAATTCTATTTTTATTTCTATTTTTTTATTTATTATTTTATTTATAATTTTTATTTCTATTCTCCAGAAACTTTTTTAAAAGAATTTTTTGAACAATTTTCAAGGTTTTCTTCGAAAATCTTCGAAAATCTTCGAAAGTCTTTTGTTAAGACTTATATTCTTTTTATCGTGAAAATATTAATCTGCAACATGTACCTTGTTCCATATTTCTAGAATATGTTGTTGTTAAGTTTTTTTTTACAATCTGCATAAAAATTGAGGTATAAACTGGATTATACTGCCACACAAAAAAGTGTGCGGAGACAAAAAAGCGACCTGCATAGTGTTCTAGTATTGATCGAGATTGGTCGAAATCCAAAATTTTGGAATTTTTGGCCAATTAGTTTTCTTTATTAGACCTTAAATTTGATACTAAGCATTTGGAATTGTTTAAGCAAGCTGTTGGGTTGATTTAGCTTTCATGTTAACAAATATTTCTGTAAGGTTTAGGTGGAGAAAAATTTATTTTGGAAAAGTTAATAACAATCAAATTTAAAGTTTCAACATGACTAACATTTTTATCCTGAACGAATAAACGCATATTATCAAATGTGATTTCAAAATTTTTATTTAATAATGTCTATTATAGAAATATGCTTTTTAATGTACAAAAATGAATTTTTTAATACAAAATTTTTCTACTCATACAAAATTTTTCACCCTACGTTGTTCTATATTACTTTTAGCGATAATCGCTAGAAGAAATAAAATTAAATTCTTATCATAGACATTGATATTTGATTACTATTAACTTTTGCAAAGAAATTTATTTTACGACCTAAACATGAAAAAATCTTTTATCAAGATCTATGATAAGAATTACATCGTATTTCTTCCATCAGCATTTCTTTCCAGAACTAACATAGAACAACGTGAGATGGTGAATTTTTGCTAGTAGAAAAAAGTTCAAACTGTTTATAAAGAAATGAGATTGTTATTAAAAAATTATTTTTGTAAATTCACAAGCATATTTCTATAATAGAAATTCATAAATAAAAATATTGACATCGCAGTTGTTAATATCCGTTTAGCCGTTTACGAGAAAAATGTTAGTCATGTTCAAACATTATAATTTTCTTTTTATTTGCTTTTACAAAAAATTTCTTCGCAATGGCTAAACTTCAGAAAATATCTTTTAGCGTAAAACCTATAAAAAGATCAACTCAACAACTTAAAAAAAATTCCAAAGGCTAAGTAGCCAACTTAAAAAAATTCAACATCAACTAAAAACTCAAGTTCGAATAAAAAAAACTGTTAAGCAGAAAATAAAAAAATTTTGGATTTCTTATAATCTCGACTAAAACTGCAACACTATTTAGGTCGCTTTTTCGACTCCGCACACTTTTTTGTGATTGTGGTATGATTCTTACTGAATTATTGCACTAAAGCTATAGTATTTATCAATAATTTGATATCCTCTTTTAGCCAAGGATTCTCTACTAGTGCACAATATAGAGCAGATTCTGTCAATTCGTTAGAGATCTATCGTCCTGAGACGAAGGTAGGTTTACCCGTAGCAGACTATAATATTTCAGACGTAACATATGGGCTGTACCATTTGTATTTGTGTTAGTGAACGTGGAAGGAAGAAGTAAAGGGTCACAGACGGTCAGTCAAGCACTTGACGCATGTAGGCTGTTGGCGTCTCTTGACAAATTACGTCACATAAAATGTGTTTTATTTATCTTGATACTGTCGATATACGATTTCATTTTCATTAGTTAAAAGATTGCAGTGCGGAACTAGATAAATAACATTTCTATCGAAATTGGACTTATTGCATGAAAAAATCTTTTAAAAAAATACACATTGCAGTAGAAATATTCCTTCAAAACCTGATTTTTTATACATTAAAATAATCAAATACAATTGATTTAAAATTGTAATGTAGTAATCACTTTTATTAACCTTTTCGATTTGATATTATTATAAATTACTATCACATAATGAAAAAATTATTTATCTTTCCGAATATTCAGGATAAAATGTCTATTTATCTTTATCCATATTCTGCATCTCCATATCTCAAGAGCAATTTTTAATTTTGAAAAAATTGGAAATTTGATTTTTGATCGCAGATTGAAGCCGATATAAAAAGAAAATGAAATTGTAATTTCAAAATTGTCGGTTGATTTTATTGGAATTGGCTAACTTTCTTAGGTTAGACTTTTTTTAAACGTATTCAGTTTTCTTGGTTTAACCGAAAATTGAATCTTTTATCGTAATTTGCAGATGAGCTTGTTGTAATTTTAGGTTAGTGTCACTTTGATAATGTCAACTTGAACATTTATTTCCTCGAAGCGAAATAACTTTTTGTAATCAAACTTCTTTGGTCTCATTTAAGCAACACTTCAGCTCAAAAATCGACTTTTATTTCATATTTCAATAGTGTTTCTTACAAGTAAGTTTACCCAAGTGTCCGCCTCCGATTTGATTCGTCCTGAAATATGTTTTAGAGTACTAAAAAATAAGGTAAATTTATTTTGTATACGTGTGAAAATTCATATTCAGGGAGTGAAATCATTCTTTATAGTTTTTGAAATTATGTTATCAGATTTAAGTACCGGCAACTTTTCAAAGAATGATGGATAACGCATTCAGAGGACTGATAGGGAAGGAGTGTTTTGCGCATATTGTAGTATTTTGAACAACCCTACAAGAACATAACTGAAACTTAGTTAAAGTTTTACAACGTATCAAAAAACTTAGTTTGAGATTGGAACCAACTAAATGTAAATATCTTAAACCTGAATTAGAATATTTGGGTGGTTTAATAAATAAAGATGGAGTTAAACCCAACTCTATAAAAATTAACGCTATACAGGATTTTAAAAGCACAACTACAGTTAAACAAATTCAGTCATTCTTAGGAATCTCAGGATACTATAGAAAATTCATAAGGAATTTCTCATCAATAGCTAAACCCCTTACATTATTAACTAGGAAAGACATTCCTTTTAATTGGACAATAGAATGCCAAAAAGCATTCAACAAACTTAAAGACACTCTGTGCACAGCACCCGTCATAAAATTTCCAAACTTTAAAGAACAATTCAAACTTACGACAGATGCTTTAAATAAAGGATTAGGAGCTGTTTTATCTCCAAATGGACACCCATGTTTATTTGTATCACGGACTTTAAACCCCGCAGAAAAAAATTACAGCACATCCGAAAAGAAACTTCTGGCAATAATCTGGGCTATTAAACGCTTAAGACAATACCTCTCAGGAAATACATTTTAAATCGAAACCGACCATAGAGCACTAGTTTGGTTACATAATTGCAAAGATCCTGGTTCAAAATTATTGAGATGGAGGATTAAATTAGATAAATATAAATATTAAATTCTGTATGTGAAAGGTAAAGAAAATAAAGTATCTGATTGTTTATCAAGATTATTTCCAATTAACGAAAAGGACCTTCTAGAACAAGCTCTAGAAAAAATTAATATTGAAGAAATTGAAAATGAACTTCCCGACATGGAATTGTTTGACACACCTATTAACCGAGCCTTAAATACACCAAACCAAAAACAACTAATAAACCTGTTAAAATTAGTAAGGTAAAACTAGAGGGAGAAAATAAAATCAAAATACTTCACAGAAGCATAAGGTAACCTTCACCTGAAAATTCAGGACTATCATCAGAAATCCTAGAACCAACGCTAGAAGAAAGAACAAGGGAATTCAAAAATGATACATTATACCAAGATTTTATACAATGGAAGTTAAATCCAGTTTCAGGTGTGGTCAAAATTAAACCTAACACCATACACCATAGGAAAACTATGGACTAATATTAAAAAAGAAGAAATGCCACCTTTTAACGAAGAAGAATGGCTAAGATAATTAGGCTGGATAATTGACATAATTAAATAAAGGAAACTCACCCTAATTAGATTAACTTTTGGTGATCCCTTATTTTCACCAATAGAAAATGAAATAATTCAAGAAATGATAGAATATCTCTCTAACATTTGTCATGAATCTAGTTTTTACTTGTGTTTTTCAAACACAAGAGAACTCACAAAAGAAGAAAAAAGGAAAATAATAATCGAAGCCCATTCAACACACTAAGGGGAAAAGAATTCAATAGATAGGGCTAAGAAATTAGGGAATTGGATAGGAATGTATAATAATGTAATAAAATATGTTAATTCTTGTCTCATTTGTGAACTACAAAAAACTACTATAATTACAAACCAAGCTAGTAGCACAATACCAGATATTCCTACCAAACCTAATGAGAAAATTGCACTTGATATTTTCGGACATTTACCAGAAACTACTAAAGGAAACAAATACATAATAAGCCTACACGATCGATTAATGCGATATACAATATTAATACCTCTGAAAAATGAGACTACATATTCATATTGACAGATCAAGGTCAAAATTTTCTATCCGAACTTATGCAACAATTTGAAGAAGCATTGAGAATTCAAAATATAAAAACAACTGCATTTCACCCCCAATCTAACGGTAATATTAAAAAAATGCACTCGACGCTAAAAAACCTCATCAAAACTTTTAATGCTGAAAACAATAAAGAATGGGATGATAATTTGAAATACATTAATTTCGTGATCAATACAATAAAAAAAGAAACCCTTGGAATATCGTCTTTTAAAGCCACTTTTGGAAGAGAACCTAATATGCCATCGACAATTAATCCCTCTCCAAATCTGACTTACTATGACTTACTCAAAAAATGGAAATCCAAACATGAACAAAACTTGAAAAGAATGAAAGAAAAAATTGAAATCGAGCAGTAAAAACCTAAGAAATCATTAGAAGAAAAAATAATTAGGAAACATAAAGTTTATAAAGAAAAGGATTGGGTTAAATGGAAAAAGAATTTAAAACAAAATAAGCTAGACTCAAGCTGGAAAGGTTCCGGAGAATTACTAGAAACATTAGAAAATAATAACCTCAAAATCAGATATGATAATAAAATCTTAAGGTTACACATACCAATTCATGCCTCATTTTTTAGATGACGCTGGTATTGATAACTCTACTGATAACTCTGAAAACGACAAAGAGCTAACTATTCAATAGAAGAGTTAAAAGGGAACGTATACATAGAAGAAATTAATAAAGTACACTTACATAATGAAGGATGGAGACTAATAATAGGGATAAATTAAACAACAACTGAAGACAGAATAGAAGCAACAGATCGTACCATAATGACAGCTGAACGAGCAAGTGGAGCATCTCGTGCACCTAAAGAAGACTGCAGATTATTTAAAGGGAGTTATAACAGATTAACATAAAAAAAATTGATTTTACATAAGCTTTTAGGAAAATAAAGACAAAAGAGAGGATTAGCAAATTTTGTTGGAGATAATCTTTCTGAATCTGACTTAAATAAATTAATCTGGAATTTGATAAATTGTATATTGATAATAAAAAATAGCATCTATATTGACCAATAACACAAAAATCCTCAAACTTGTATTAGATTCCTCTTCAAAGAATTAGGAACAGCTCAATAATGAGGTCTAACTGTAAAGAAGAATACAAAATTACTCTTTTAATCGATGAATTAAATGAGGATATTGACACAGCAATAAATGCCATCAAGGACGGAAAACACGGGTTAGTACACACTCAAATTCTACCACCAGAAAATTTAAAAAACACTTTGGAAGGATTTGAACAACATCATAGGACTAGATATCACTTTCACAACAAAGAAGAAGATTATCAACATATCCTTGATATTAGTTCACTCATGGTAGAAATAATTCAAGGACTCTTCCCTTACATCTTAGATATACCCGCCCTAGAGCAAAAAGAGCGATCCTTACACAAAATTATTCCTATTTCAGAAAAGAAAGTTAACCTCTACTTATCCACTATACCTGACCACGATCTAGTTATCAAATATAGAGGCAACAACTGACCATTGAAAATCAATAAATCATTTAATCTGTAAACGAAACCAACATCATCTTAAGATATCTGAAAGTCAAACTTGTGAATCAAGTCTTTTTAAAAGATATGCCGAGATAAATTTTAATCAATCTCCATATTTACTCCATAAAGAAACTTTTATACCCGTAGCCGACGGATATATTATAATTCCGCTTAAAACAATGACCAAAATATAACAGCTATAGAAATAGTTAAACCTATTAAAATAAAAGGAAACAGTTGTAAGTTATATAACAATTATGATCAATTGAGTTTACCGAAACATTTAGAATAAAAACAAACTTATTGGATCAATGTGACCTACGATATTAAATGTAATGATCATGACCTTAGTAATTTAGAAAAGAAATTGATACAGCTTCCTAAACAAATAGACAATGATGAATTGAAACAAGCTCGACTAAGCCTTGACGATACCGAAAATACATTACAAAATATAGCCACTTATAGACGTTCAAAAACTCGGAAAGAAAACGGATTAGAATGGTTACAATACTTAGGATATTCAGCCCTAGTTGCAAGAACTTTATTTTTATTGTATAAAATTGGAATCTTTAAAGTTATATCAAGCATCATTCCGAAAAAATTATGTTTATTCTGCGTCAAAACAAAAGTACAGAATCCTACTCATATTGTAACATACACCCCCAGTATGCAACAGCTGTTAGATAATAAAGAAATTGAAACTCGAAAAGTAACATTTTAAAAGTTTAACGGACTAAAACTTTGTCTAAAAAGGGGGTTGTAATGGTTGACCTTTCGGACTTCTCCCACTAATAAATTTAGGCTATAAATGTCGCGTGTTGGCCCAGCGCAAGGCAGTTATTTCTAATCTTGCTTACTAAATTGTATACTAAATTATATAATAAAACAAGTCGAGTACCATTCGATGACTCGACTACTTTTTGAAAACTTAAAGCTTTTTTATTCAGCGTAACAATCTTCCGAAATGAAATTTTCTTGTTGGATATGCAAGTAGGTTACGATGATTTTAAGCCTGAATTCAAAATCTTTTGTCGGGGGATTCGAATTTGTAGTATCGATTACCTATGCGATATGGAAAAAATTTAGTTGACCGGCCAATCAATATTAGTCCTTATGTTAATACACAGTGAAATACTATATTTAGATTTTTTCAATAAACCCCATTGCGAGAGTACCTACTCTCATATCCAACAATAATATTTCATTTCAGATAACCTTTCATAAGACTCTTTATTGCAGAAATCAAATTTTTATGTTTAAATTTTTAAAATGTATTTAAACAAATAATCAACAAATCGCATACTACAAAATCGATTTATTTGAAAAGCCCCCGACAAAATATTTTGATTTTGAGCTTAAATTCATCGTAAGGGTACCTAATTTCGTATCCAACAAGAAAATTTCATTTCGGAATATCTTCAGGCTAAAAGTATCTCAAGCTCTACGTGTAACATAAAATCCAATTATTATCTTCCTTATTCTTGAAATTGGCAAGTTTCATATAGTATTGTGCTTAATATTTGTTCATTTTTATTTAAAAATTTAAAACGTAAGAGCGAAACATTTTGCGGTCAATCAACTTACCAAGGCCGACCATTTTTTAACCTGCTTCAACGTTATTTACGGCCCCTAAATATTCAAGCAGAAAAAGCGAAAAAAACTTTAAAATATTGCTAGATGTGGACATCAATCCAATTCAGATCGTAAATGCTGAATCGTAAAATTCACATATATGTGTTTTTTCTTTACTGCCGGGGATGAATTTGTTATTTGCATATGGATGAATATCTATTGGTTCCAATGATCACTCTTATTCAAGTTTCTATTAACGAATAATTAATCAAATGTTCTCATTCTGAAATTTTATAATATCTTTAATATAAAATATACATTTTTTAAACATTATGCCTTAATCTATTTGCCTTTAAATTATTTATTTAAAAATTATTTTATTAAGGTTCGTGTTAACAGTTCGTATTTGTTACATTTAAATAACGTCGCATAATAATAAATAACTAGAAAAAGAGAGCATAAAATTGGTTACTTTTACTTTTTTGAACTCTAGCTTATCAGGATAGTTCTTTCATCGTGTTTCAACTTGTACGTTTGGCGCAGTAGTTAAGACTCCCGATTGTTAGGCGATAGATGTAGGAATAGATATGTAGCTCCGATACCCCGTAGCAATAGAAATTTTATTTGTAATATATTATTTAAAAATGTAATATATGTATTTACCCTAAGCAGGACTATTAATATTTAAAGCAAAAAGACTCGCAATCCATTAGTATTTTTTCAAATACTTTTTTTCTCATATAGTTAGAGTATAGCAGTATGGTACTAGTTAGCACTGACGCAGTACTGCGCCCACTATGAATTTCCTATGGGGGCAGTACTGCGCCAGTAACGATATCAAGGGTTGGACCAACACTGGCAGCCCATTACAAAATAGCGTTATCATCCCAGAGATATGCCAGTACAGTTGCCAGCACTGAAAGAAAAAAAACCAAGAGGGCTCTATGAGGGAAGCCCATTTTGGACCACTATGGATTAGCATGTCGTTGCTACGAAGGACCTCGCCTGGATGGCTCTCATGAATTCATAAGGGTTGAGGATAATCCATGCGGGCCTCTACGGGGGTCCCCTCAATTTTTCCACACGGGGGAGATCAAAATATAAACTTTCTTTCCAAGTTAATAAATCTTTATTTATAATAACTTTATTAAAAAAATTTTTGCCCTAGAGGATTTTCAGTTTTGGAACACAGAGATTGAATTTTACTCAAAGTCTCACATAAAATTTGAACCTTTTTTCTTTCCTTTAAGAGTTTTCTGAATCGTTTGAAATATTGCTCGTCTCAATCTTTACTTTGGATGCTGGTAGGCATACCGATAAATTTTATTTATTCAGTTCTCTAACTGAATATATCCCTGCGCATGATGTTTATGATGATTTAAAAATAAAAATGTCGATAATTAATTATATTTCAATCACTGAATTTTGTAAACAATAATTTGTAACGCTAAAATAGATCTGTATAATAAAATTGAATTAAAAGAATGAATATTTTCGTTTTTCGTGAGTAGCTTCTTAGTGCAAAACATTTCATTTGGGGATTATTGATTTTGACTAATGAGTGCTTTAAATTATTTTGAACTATTTGCACTAATATTTCGGTACGAATAGCCGGATTATTTTGGTACAGTAGACACTTTATTTTTGGTATCTTTATCGAATGTAAATGTTTCAAATTTAAATAAGTCCTCTAAAAGATGGTCTCTAAACTTCAGGAAGCTATGTTTCACCATCAGAATACATATCGCTTTCGAATCATAAAATACGTGTTGCATCTGTAACCGTTTTTTTTTTAGATTATAAATTTAATGTCGCATCGTAAAAAAGTATTACATTAGTTTAAGTTATATGTGTAATGTGTTAAATCATATACATTGTATGAATTTTGTACTATTTTTTTTCTTCTTTTCTCATATTTACTTTTTGCTAACTTCGCAAAAACTAGAACTACATTTTGCTATAATCCATTAAATCTTTCATAAAAAAAATTATTTTGTAAAAATGTAAAAAAAAATATATAATAAAGGTATTTAAAAATGATTGGCATTCAAATTTTATATTCTGTGCATTAAATGTTATAAATCGTGTCTCTTTATTGAATTCAAATTTTATAAATGTTGACTCTTATATCTTTTCCTCATCAAATAACGTATAAATTTAAATGTGGAACATAAATTTTAAGTATCAAAGTATTTTCTGCTTCTGTAACACATTTTTTCCATAAGATTCTCAGAAATCGAGAGATTTTAAATGTTTTCTGCAAAGGTAGCATTGAATAAGGCACATCTGTGCTGGCACAGATTTTCACTAGTTTTATCCCAAGTCTTCCTTTTATTTTCTTTCTCTAAGGAATCTCATGACGAATGTTGCACAGAGCACCTAAGGTCCTAGTCAAGAATTACGACTTGCTTTTATTTTTGTCTTTTTTTTTAAATATAAAAGGGTTTATATTGTTTGAGGTTGAAAGTGGCAGGGATCTCCTGTGGGACTCTTTTCCAAGTGAAATACCTTCCATGAACATTCTTGAACATTCCTGAACATTTTTCTTGAACATGGAACAGTTCCTTATAGTTCTCTAAATTTAGGGAATTGAACATTACGCTGATAAACATCGTAAGTGACATTTGAAAGGTTAGTTAAAGTTAATTAAACTTCTATAATAATCTCAAATGAGATCAATTACATTCAAAGCTATTTGATCTTATTTTTTTTAATTATTTGATTTCTTTAATATTCTTCACTATGTAACGCTTAATTTTTAAAATATTTAAGGATTAAAACTGGTATAGTTTAAACTGTTTGAATATTCAGAATTTCTTACTTCAAATTTTGATTTTTGAATTAATAGAAATTTTGACTTTTATATTTGCAGCGCAGTAATATTTTCAGAATATTTTTTTTAATCAGGAAACTTTAAATTTCTTGTAAATTTGATAAAGAAATATTGATCGCGACTATTCTCTCTTTCTGTAGAATATGTTTTGTCTAGCGCTCTATATATGTATATTAAGTACAAAATCAAATATTTAAAACTTTTTACATGTTTCTTTTCATGTTGTAGAAATAAAAGGAAAGTTACTTTCTCAAGAGTTATTGAATAATCTATTTATTTGTTTATATGTATATCCTGCAGAGTATAGTCTCTATAGAACTTTTCCTATTTTAACTTTACAGGAACTGTCGTATAGCTTCGATATCCATGATTAAATAGATTAAGCTCGTTTTATTGTCGACCATTTTTATCACAAATTGTGCGAAATAGAAAATCAGAACTAAAGACGAAGACTAAAAAAATTGGCAAACTTTTTTTTCCCCCACTTTTATGTAAATTATAACTTTTTTTTTGAACAGCTGAATCTCATTTTATTCTTTTGGTAGTAAAGAGGAAAGTCTGAGTCTTCTCTGAGAATTTCTCAACCCCCTAGCGGATTCACAGTAAGGGTGACATATTTATTTATGGCAGGGTTGCCATAAAGAGACACACACACAACTGTATATGTACAAATCATCAGAGAGAAACCCAACCGCCATTGTAATTTAATATGAGGGCGCTAGTTTTTATAAAAAATTTCCTTTACTTTATTTTTATGCAAAATTTCAAAATGAAGGTCTCGTAATGTATAAACTTTCGTTTCCAAGCTTTTAATATATTAAAAATTCAACAGGAAAGAAGAGATGACATCAAATATTTTTATTTTTAAATTAATACACAAAGTGATATTGAAAAGGAAATAATGCTGTGAAATAAATATTCAGCGGTGATATGCTTTATGGAACAATAACAGTGAGATATTTTCTCATAGATATGATAGTTGACTATAAAAGGAAAATGGTGGAATACAGTGAGCGAGAAATAATAGTGCATAAATATCTTAAATGATGACATCAATATGCATTTACCGAGGGAAATACGTCGAATACTATATACATGGATTCATATGAAATAAATGATCATGCGTGTAATTATATGCATTATGTGAGAGGTTATTATTCCTATGTCTATCTAGATGCAAATGTAAAAAAATATCTATCAAGAATTCCAAGAATTCCCAGAGAGGTAATTTATTTTTCATAAAAGCTTTAATTTTATTTTTATAAGTTTCATGTTTAATATCGTTAACCACGATTTGTAACTAGTTTAGTAAGTTTAAAGGTGACAAAATATAACCCAATTTGGAATGCAGTTTAAAATCCAATTGTAGAACAAGACAATAAAGCTCGAGTTGCCGGAATTTATAGTATAAGAATCTGCAATAGTCGAGGAGAAGTATATGGTAAGTGGAATTTTCTGCAAAAACCTAAGCTGGTAATTTCAAATAGGGTATTTCAAAAATATTAATGTGGCAAGGGATCAAATAGATTATATTTATGGTGAAGCAAAGATTTAAGAATAAAGTTAAAAAAGCTAAAATGGCATCTTACAATTTTTTTAAACAACACAGAGAAAATGAATAAGAATGTGGAATTTACTTTTGCTTGCAAATATCCTGTTGTTATTTTATTGTTTAACACAACTGTTGTCTTGTTGTATTATTTCTACATTTTTACTTTAACTAAGCGCGTAGTAACGCCAGTAAGAAAAATGTTTGTGATAACAAGTGCTAGGTTGACTAGAAAGCTACACTGCCGTCCAAATTAAAAAAGTATGTACGTGCACTCTGAGTCGAACGGAGATATTCAAGAAAAACCAATTGCGCTAAGAACTTTAGTGTAGGAACACATTTTTCTTAATTGAGGCGTCGGATGCAAAAAGGAGATATAGAATTATTTTTCTGGAGTGGGGAGGCCCCTGAGCTCCTGAAAATGAAGTCTTGAATTTT
>JAAAKG020217006.1:0-22001 GCA_010014905.2 Druon quercuslanigerum
AAAAGCTACTACAATTTTTGGTAATAATAAGTTCTGAAACTAGACGACTATTTGGTCCCATATTTTTTTCCGTGTAGATATTGGAAATATACAAACTTGTCTTGCATTTATTGCTGTACCTAAGCCAAGACAAAACCAGCTAGACTTGTCTTGGGAAACGTAAGGATAAATTACGTATTGGTTTTATTACTCGAGACACGTGAGAAAAAAAGATTAAAAGCCAATTTTCAGATCTAATTTAAAAACAATTTTTTTTTATTAATTATTTTATTGTACTGTATGTATCTTTATCAAAAAAATTAAATTTGTTTATTTGTAATGTCATTTTTCACGATTAAGACAAAAACTACGCGTTCTAATGAAAAATGGTTAAAAACAAGTTTGTAGCTCTTTTTTGTTTGAATGACTTCATTCTATTTATATCTTTCGCAGCTTGTCTTGTTTGTCCAAAAATTTTATTTTTTATTTTTAATGTTGTTTTTAACGAATAAAATAAAAACTACGCGTCAAATCAGAAAGTGAATAATAATGAGTATATCTTCTTTTAGGTGCATATTTTTGGTCTACTCATCTTTTTTTTGAAACAAGCTCAGTTTGACCAAATAATGGAATTTTTTATTTTTCATTATTTTTTTCCGATCAAAATTTGAATTTCTGATTTTTCAAGTAAATTAAAAAATTGTTTACAATTATCTTGTAAGGCTTACGAAAAACAACATTTTCCTTCTCTTAGCGTTATTTTAAAATCGTGCATTGCTTTGTTTAAAAAGTCCATTTTAGTTTTTTTTTTAAGATTTTGAAAATGCTATAACTCTGATAACTTTGTTTTTATCAAAAAAATTCGTTAAAATAAATGGTTTGAATTTTTGTGTACTACATATAGCCATGCTTAGAATTATCGAATCTGGTGAAAAATTCTTTCCAAAATTTTGAAAATGCTATCTAAATTTTTTAATTTGTAACCAAAATAGCTGGTTAACTAATTCGTTCTTTTCTTTTATGCCTTAAGAACGTGAGCCAAAGCTCAATACAATCTGATCGTTCTTTCGAAAGTTATCGTGCCTTTTTATTAGGATGAGAATTTAAAAATTAGAAAATGTTGATTTCAACAACTACAGGTATATAAAATTTTCTATGAAAAGATTACAACTTTAAGTTTCTACAACAATCTAGTGAACTGTTGGAGCTAGGAAAAAATGGCCAATATGTTTAAATTTGTAATCTAAAGATCTTAATTACTGCTAAGAAACAAACTTATTAATGCATCAAATGAAGATAAATCATGTAAAAATTCTCTCTACCTCCCCAAAATCCAGACAAAATATTATTACCCGGGTGTGCATAAACTTTAATGCAGAGAGCAACAAAATTATCGATTAGATTTTTCCAACAGTATAGAATTGTAATGAATATAAGTTTGTTAAAAATACGGATATATGCGTGAGCTTTCATTATTAACAGATAGGTGGATCAACCAAATTATAATCAAATCTCTATCTACATATGGTTATATAGGTATAATTTTAGGGGATATAAATCTAATCAAAAAAATTTGCTGTCTTAGGAAACTTTTTGTTTAAATTACAAAAACCGATTCGATGTGAACGCATCATGGTACAACGAAAATCTCCTCGGCAACGAATGTGGAAAATTAACACTTAGAAGTTGTGAGGAATGGATGTCATCCAAGACCCGTTTCTTTTCGTGAGCAATCTAAACTGGTACACTACTAAAATAGTATTTTCAATTTATTTATCACGATTTTTTGAAGTTTGATTTCGCATAAATTTCTTATGGTCCCCGGTAGAATAACGAGTTTAGAACCATGTGAGTTTACGCCTACCTTAAAAGGACTTTACTTAGTGGTATAACAATAATAATAAAATAATAATAATAATAATAATCAGACACTTTTGTGGTTGATACGGAAAAATTGGTTTCACCAAAGTTAAAAAAAAATTAAATGTGTCCTTGACTGATGATATATACCGGGGACAGCCCTATGTAAAGTATGTTCGAACATCAAACTCTAACAAAATTGTTTTTAACATATTGGGTGGTAACCATTTTAAGCCTGATATCAACGAGCTTCCTCATTTTTATATTAATAATAATAATAATATGTATATACCGGCACAGTCCCTTGTGAAACTTTTTCAAAAAATATAAAATCCAACTCTAACCAAAAATGCCTTCGACGTGTTGGGCAGTAACCATCTTAAGCCTGTGACAACATTTTAATAAAATGAATATTCATAATCACACTAATGGATTTTCAATTATAGAAACTAAATTTTATTTATGTTTCTTCGAGTGAAGTAAAGAGCAATTTTCCATACACGTTGTAGAAAACGTGTGAATTCAGGGCTCATCAAAGGTCTTAAAAGTTTAAAATAGGACTAAAAAACAGTCTCAAGTGTTACTGATTCAATTCACTACATTTTTAAACTGATACTATACTGCGAAAGAATCGCGAAGTTATTTGTTTTACATTACAAATAATACAATGAATTTATCCTATTTAGAAACGGGAAACGTCGAATCTAAAATAATACCTATGTGAGAAAAATAACGCCGTAAAAAAATCGAACACTAGTTTTTGCATATAGAACCGCGGGGCATAAGCAGAACGTTATTCACAATTTTTGCTGTAATTTTTCAATGTTGGAAACAGTGTTTAAACTTTTAAACGTACATTAGTTTTAAACACTGAGTGAAGAATTTTTGACGTATTTGTTAACATACACGGTATTTGTGAAAACGGCATTCTACATTTTTGGATAGCTTTTTCTTAAAAGCCATAGACAACTTTTAACATATTCATTAAAACGGCATTAACAACTTTAGACTACACATCAAATCATTCGGACAGATTGATCCAGCTTTATAACAAAAATTATCCAAGAAAATTTTAGATGAAAAGAAGAATTACAACTAAACAAAGCAACAATTGGAATGTAAAAAGAAACACTTTTATCAGCAAGATGGGACACCAAGGCGTGCACAGGCCCAACCTTAGCTTGAAAGACGTTTAAAATATCCAACAGCATTGAAAATCCTTTCAATCCCACTCGGAGAGTTCTTCCCCACTCCCGTTTATCGTCCATCATCTCTCCTGCGACAAGAAACACTCGAGAGTCCAGACGTATTAATTAAACGACTCATTTTCATCGCACGACAAAAACGTGAGTTTAACGCCCATCGCCAACTAATGCGT
Source organism: Druon quercuslanigerum (assembly GCA_010014905.2). Classification (NCBI taxonomy): domain Eukaryota; kingdom Metazoa; phylum Arthropoda; class Insecta; order Hymenoptera; family Cynipidae; genus Druon; species Druon quercuslanigerum. The sequence goes on from JAAAKG020217006.1 coordinate 3,218, forward strand.
TTCCCCCTTTGGCATGATGTTGGTTGTGCTCAAGGGGGAGAAACCGGGGTCGTTCTACGAAGCGACCAATCCCAACTCTTCAGGTACACGCCCGTTGGACGTTTAGTTCCACTAAACACGCCTACTTCGGGTCGATCACCCCCTCCAAGTCCTGGAGTCGGGGGTTTCTAGGGGGGGAGCTGGACTCCCCCACCAAGCCGGTTCGAACACTCGTTTAGCCGGTAATTTTCTCAAACACTACCAAGCCGTCAGGCCAGAAGCATCCGACCGATCTCGAAGCGGAGCTCGAATCACTTGCCGCGCGTTTGCCATTCCTGTTTTGACAGTGACGAGTGGAACCGTGTGATTTTTTATGACGAGTGAGTTCAACGTGAAGTTCAGTGTGTGTACAATTACTGGGATGATTTAAGATAATCCATTTATGGAATAAAAAATTAATTAATTAAAACCAGTACGTGTGATCTTCAGGAATGAGCTTCTTATGACTGAGGTTGCCGAAAAGTGATTTAATATCTAACCCCCTGAACCCTGAATTTGAGTTTGGTAGTGATTATACATCGTATAGATATAATGACAATGTGACACGTTTGAGTGCTGTCGTTTTCGCGATATTATCTTCCAAAAGAAATGTAAGAAGTGTAACAATAGACTCTATAGCTGATGAGTAGTTGCCAAAGTGGAGTGATCAGTGTTTACAAACCGAGTTGATTTTGCCTTCAGTGATATACTAACCGACGGATTGCTATCGGTTGATACAGTTGAACATTCTCCTGATATCCATAGATCGAAGAATACATCTTTAGTCTAGATTTAGCCAATGGCATCTATCAGGATGCAAGAGACTTAGGACCCAATTGTTCCGAACAGCTTCAAAATTCTCGAAAAGGGGTCTTTCTGGCAGAGCCTGGGCGTCACGCCACATACGATGATGCCGCTCGCGCCGACGCCAATTGTTCCTGTGCCTTCCAAGCCCAAAATTGGCTTTAGCATCGACTCCATCGTCGGTGGTGGTCGGGATGATCGACTGGACCGGCTGGAGCGAGTAGAGATAGAGCGCGATGATGGGAGTCCCATGGATATCGTCGAAGGTTCCTCTTCTCCAAGGAATCGACGGCTCAATACGAGATCGCCTGGTGCTCACTCCGAAGAATCCGATAGGCCTCATTCTAGGAGTTCCTCGGTGGAGTCATACCCTAATTCCCGACGGACACCCTCGCACAATAGTCATCACCTCCATCATCACCATCATCACCTAACTCTCGCCAATCATCTGGATTACAGTAGAAACACCACCCATAGTCACAGCGGAGGTTCCACGCCTAACAACAGTCCCAGTCCGCCACATAGGATATCCCATGGTGATTCTCCTATTGGATCACATCCCCAACCACCTCCGGGTGTCGTCAGACCTAGTCCAAATTACCTCGCACCGCCACCTGGTGCAGCATCGGCTGCAGCAGTTGCCGCGGAGCAGCTCAAGTCTCTTTATGGAATACCTGGTCATGGTCCCACTGGGCCGCAATCGGGTCAGAACGAATACCATTCGCAACATTTGGCTCTAGCAGCGAATATTGCTGCGGCTCAGCATTTCCAAGCGGCCAATTTGGCCGTGGCCCTTCAGGCGCATCATGGTGGATCTCCTCATGGACCTCCTCATGGACCCTATTCTCATGGAGGTGGACCTGGTGGGCCTCATCCACCACCGCATCCACACCAACCTCCGAGGGATAGCTATCCCCTGTATCCGTGGTTGTTATCCAGGCACGGGAGGATCTTCCCTCATCGATTTCCTGGAGGTAAGACGATTTTTTAATTATCAGTTTTAGTGGGGTTTAGAAGTCTGATTATAGTAGTTCGGGATTTATAGTAAAGAATGATTTAGTCTTTTTGTATTATAAGGAAGCTGCCTTCCTTATCAACAAATGTGAATACTGGTTTTTCCGCTTCTTCCTATTAATTTGCTACACACTTTAGGTGAAATTGGTTCAGTTGATTCGTAATGCGTGTATTATTAATGATGTTGTTTGCCAAAATTGCATAAAGATAACGTTGACTTAGAATAACAGACAATACAGAACAAATATTATCTGATGTTTTAAATTCTTAAATAATCCTTCAAAATATAATATAGTTCATTTTACGGGAAGTCCTTTCCTTACATGTAGTTATTCATTTAACTGAGGTCGTTCTGTGTCTTTATCAACGATTTCATAACCAACAACATAACAGTGTAATTTGTTATCAGCGCTTTAAGTAATTGAGTGAAGTTCCTTCAACTTTTATTCATTTAGAATCGTGATTATCATGTTTGCTTTACATTTTTCAGCATATCACTGCATTATCGGTCGAATGATTGAAAATTACAGATAAAAGTTCTGGTGACGCATAAGCAAAAAGTCGCACTTAATTTGAAATTAGACATCTATATCTTTATCCATGAGTTTATTATAATTTTTAAGCCATCATATATACTATTGGGTTGCATTCTTAATAGTATTTATTATAATTTGTTTCAAATTTCAGGAAACGAATATACTTGAAGTACAAATTGATCACATTTTACCTATTTTAAATAGAGGAATTTTGATTTAACAGATAGTGAAAAAATGGTGCAAACTAAAAACCTGCTGTACAAAATTCATGCTAAAAACGACAGTAAACTTTTGAATAAACAAACAATTTCTATTCCTATATATATAACAGATTAAGCAAGTTCCGTGATCCAGATTTTGTAATGTATTGTCCACACTGTATTCAACATTATAAGCATAGCATTAAACCATGCATTGATTTGAAAGCGTATTATTCTAAACAAAATGTGTGCGTCATTGAATAATCACGTCTATTATCTACAGTGTTTCGTTGCGATAAATAACTAATATGGATCGATGGGTTTCAGTTTCTCGCTTCCCTTATCAGTCACGTGGGATTTTCATTCTATCATTGTCACTAATAGTTAACTAATGAGACCAGTGAGACACACCCCCACTGATAAGAGAGAACCATCTGCAAAATAATCTCACAATTACTGTATTTAAAAATTTTTTAAGATAGAAAGGAAAAAAAGGTATAACAGCTAGCTCATTGTTCATCTCACTTTCTATAAGCTTTTGAACCTTAAACTATTATTATAAAAGTATGCTTAAGAAACAATAAATTATGCTCTTTATAGAAGATTGAAAATGCTACCATGCTCTAGCTAGAATCTAATTCACATAACGAACAAACAGTTGCAGTTATATTTATGAGACACCTGAAAGAATGCAAAACCTCACTTACGACTTATTAGAGCTTAAAATTACCGAATTTAATTCGTTCGTTGCAAATTGAACTCACTTTTGACATGATAAAGATGAAATTTTTCCCGTACAAATATTAAGTCGACATACATCATCTTAAAATGTGCATCATGAAGTTTTTTAGCAAAATAAAAACAAGTTTTTATGTAACAATTCTGGCAGTCTTCTGAAAGGAAGTAGAAACCTAAGATAGTTCATCAAAATGAAAGAAATGAGACAGGTTCTTAATAAATACTCCAAACAAGTTGCAGGAAAAGAAAGTGTTTTAAATCAAGAGGTTTCAACACACGGTCTCATTAGTTTTTCTTAATTTCAGTTCACTAAATAAATCCTTCTTCAATATACCCTTTCTTTTTTCCAAGAAAGGAAAACGTAATATATTGCAGATTGTTTTGCTTGGAAATATTTTTCCTTTTTTTGCAAAAGGTATCCACTGATGCATGAATTTTTCCTAATAAAAATGCGTGTTCAAGCAAACTAAGGTAACTGAAAAGTGAAATTACTAGAGCACTTTTTAGTTTCATGGAGGTAACAAGGCGTCGAGGAGCTAATCTTGCTCCCATAGGGCATGTATTCCTAGTAAAAACAGACGCCTTGGCGATTGCAAACTAAATGTGTAACAGTCATCATGATGCCTAAGGCAATTGTTACTACTTGTACGTACGTCGATCGCCTTATACTTATACGAGGTCAGCCTTGCGAGGGAACTTCTCATTTAGTGATCGATAATTATCATAAATCTATCCCGGATCAACGCGTACCTTATATACGTTTACGGTAGAACGAAGGAGGGTATCATCGGGTAAAAATACGTACCTCGGATTCTCTTGTGAAACTACTTGCGACGGAAAAAATGCATTGAAGCCATTTCTGTCGTCGGGTCTTGCCTACCAGTACGATTTTATCCTTCCCGTGTAGAAATTCCGATCAGGGTTTAGTAGGCCCTGGATATATTTCCCTATTGCTAAACGGGCGCTAGTCGGGGAAAATAGAGAGGGTCTGAATAGTGCTGCGACCAAGTTTTAGCTAGGTTGTAGCTAGAACTTCTGAGCAGGCCCTAACGAGGGTGCCCTTTTATCGCCCAACGATCAGTTGGGCCCCGCCTAGTCCCTTTTTATTACCTGATGAATATCTAATAGAGTTGAATAGTTAATTTATATAACGAAAAAGGGATTTAAAAAATAAATATTAATTGCTTGCGAGAATTTTGACTTTAAATATTAATAGCCCAATTTAGAGTAAATACATATATTACATTTTAAACATTATATCACAAATAAAATTTCTAATGCTACGAGGTATCGAACCTACATATCTATACCTAAATCTATCGCTTAGCAGTCGGGTGTCTTAACCCTTACGCTAAATTTTGAGTTGATAGGCGACATTAAGAGACGCTAATTTAATTGAGACTTTTCATATATTTTCTTCCAATAATTTCGTTACAACTTTCGAGTTTCGATACTTATTATAGGATTCCAATCAACGCTTTATCGATAAAGTCTTATTATACCTACAGGATCTATTTGGCATGTAATGAGCGATTAGTATGATTTACCAGTACCGCCTTCTTCCAGATGGTTTTTAATTAATGATCGCCAATACAAACGAATGCTTTCTAGACGACAGGTTTCTAGACCAGTTTCTTTCTATCTTTTTCTACAAGTCCACTTTGATAAGGAAGGCGCGTAACTCTTCGATTTGTATAGAAACATAATATTGCTTCGATGGCTAATCAAGTACCAGTTAAGGATAGCCGTTTTAATTTTAAAATGATCCCGGTGCAATTAACTTTGTTATTTATGATTTAAATTATTCAGAACTATATAATATTCTTTATTGGCAAGATATAGCAGATAACAATCTGTTTGTTAATTTTCTTTAAAAAAATATGTTAATCAGTTACATTGCTTCAAACCGAAGAAATGGTTCTGTGAAACTAAATGCAACAGAAGTTACAAAAGGTGGTTAATCACCATTATTAAAGTACCATTTACCCTTGGACAGGCTCAACGGGGTGTCCTTTTTCGACAATGGTCGACCCAGTTTTTTCGGTAGGTCGTCATCGTTCCACGCGTTCGTCACCTCCCGCTCTCTCTTGCTTTGTGTTTAGAGCCTATCCCCAAGCCCATTTTTCTGTCACCCAGTCTTTTTCTCTTTTTATTTCGAATACCAGGGGGCTGGACGTTTTACAATTTTGTCGAGTGACTTCTTTATATGTTTTTCAATCTATATCTGATGACAGCCTTTTATTCGGCTAACCGACATCTTCATAAAGCCCTCTGTGACAATTTGATTACTTTCCCAAGCTCTCAGTGACATCGTTGACGCGCTTTAGACCAATTCAATAGACTTCGCAAAAAAATGAATGTGCCTCTTCTCATATTTAAGTGGAAATCGGATAGGTTATTTTTTCTGGGAATGATCCTCTTTGAATTTAAAGTGGGGTTTCTTTCATTAGTATTTTTGTATTGTGTAGAAGAAATTTAAGATTTTCGGGAATCTTACCGTCAAAAATTTAAGTTACTTCGTTGCATATTCACTAGTAAAAATTGTAGCATTATTATAGTCCTCGTATTCTTTGAATGACTCATTATGTTATTAGCCATATGTGCGCAGGCAGTCTGCGCATGAACGCTCTAATGATCGTTATTAGCTGATTCGATTATGCTTTAAAGTTTAAACGGTCACCCTCGTAAAATGCTTATTTCACGAAAGGGGAACTCTAAAGACGGTTTCTCAAATGCTTTTCAGAATTAATCTGTATATAAATCGCATAAAAACATGCTTGTAATTAGCAAAATTGTTAAGTTATTTGTCAAATCCTTTCTCGGAACAAAGTGGTAACAATTTATAAACAATTTTCAGCGTCATTTCCCTAATTCTATTAACACACAATCTTGTTTCACCATTTGCATAAATTGGACTGAAGTTTCTCAAAGATGTATCGTAATAAATGTTCACATTCCGCGTAAATTACGAAACGGAAGTAAGAGCAGGAAAAGTGGCAAATCAGATGTTGTGTGTATCCTGTTTATCCATGAAACTTAAGATTATTACTTGCTTCTCAATATGCATTAGTGCAACTCGTACAGCATTTATGAAAGAATTATCAGACGGAAGAAGCAAACAAGTGAAATAAAACACGTACTTGGTTCGCAATAATTAAAAAGACATTAGGAACTGCGTTCAAGCTCTTGGTTATGATACCTCTAATTTGTTTTAATTTAAAAATGCACTTAATCCTCGCATGATGCATCTTCTAAAAAATTTTTGACGAGGTTTGATACATTTTTTATATACTTTATGGTGTTTAGTCTTGTTTTTTTGTAATTTCGAGTTGCCCTAGGCACATCAGCTGCAACGTTTTAGCGCATGTTTCCCGTAATTACAGGTCGTCCTCCTCGGAATAAGCCAAGGCGCTGCGCCCGAAGGCTAAGTCTAGGAAGCAATGAGCTGCCTAGACGAGAATGCTCTGCAGGGAGCCTAATCTTTGAGAAACTCTCAGAATCTCTCATAATCGAGATCGGGCTAGCATTACCTTCGAGAATCGAGAGAACCTCTCTGAGTATTCAGTATCTCGATTTATGCACCGTGATTGGCCGGTATTCGTGGGTAAATCTCAAATGGCCGCACACCCGATATCTATCTTGTACCACGTTCTTCCACCATGCTTTTGCATTCACCTCCACAGTCTACCCTCCGTACGTTGTTCTCTTGATCCACAAAGGGGTTTCAACTTCCAGCGTATGAGGGTCTGCGATCCGATCATTTTCCCAAGTTTAAGGTCCACCATGACATGCATGTACTAAGTTTAAAAATAGAAAAATAAGTATCTTGAAGACACAAAGCTTTTCAGATAAGGATTTATTTTTATTTATTAACAATTACTTTATTTATTAACAATTCATTTTATGGCTTTGAATTTAGGAACGATTTTTACCTCCAAAAACACTTTTATCGTAAGATATAAGAGTCTTGTCTTTAAATGTCCAGAATTTTAATTAAATAACCATTTAATATATCTTAGTATATTTATTATTCTGGAAACAGGAATTATTTAACTTTTGTAAAAATATTGTATTTTTTCCTAAAACTATTTTGAATATTTATTATAATGCATACTTTATAATAATTTTTGAAAAGATTTTATTAAAGTTAAACAAGAAAAGTACATTTCCCAAAATTAGTGTGACCTCTCTGAACTCCAAATTCTAAACTATGGACGCCACCGATAGAGTCTGCAATTTACAGAAATTAGGTTGGGACCATACAGTTAATATCTTCTAAGCGTAGAAATTTTACAACCGATAAAACTGTTTGTTCTTGTAACAACAGAGTTTTAAATTAGAAATTCGGAATTTGTCGATCTCAACAAGTGCAGGCATATAAAATTTTCCTTAAAAAGGTTAAGGCTGTCATTTTCTACAAATATTTTAGTGCACTGTTGGAGATAGGAATAAATGTTTAGGTAGTCACAAAAAATTGTATTCGAACATAAAAATATTTTATGGATTTTCAATGAAAGAAGAATATATGCAAAATTCCTATTATTGAAATTTTTATAATTGAATTATTTAATACCAACTACGTGATTAATCTCAAGATGTCAAGTTATAATCTAACACACTTGGATCAAAATGTACGTTATAGGAATTAGTGTGTCGATGCAATTTTTTGTATCGCCAATTATAATTTTAGTTTATTTTTATAATTGTTGGATAACTTAGAAATCTGTTGCAAAATTTCACACCATATAATGCAAAAAAAAACCCTCCTGCATTTGATATTGAAAATAATGTGTCCAGGGTCATAAAAAATGCCCATTATTTTAAAAACTATGCAATTTGCATATTTGATGAAATATCCTCATACATATAATTGGCAACATATTTTTAAATGCAGCTAATTCAGTCCTTCTTTTCTCAAGTTCCCAAAAATAATGTTAAAATTTGTATTTTAATACTTATGTTAAACAATAATTTAAAATTAGACAGCTTTCTTTAAAACAAAGTCAAAAAAGCTTCTAAAAATACCAAATTTACCATACATTGTATTAAGTATAGTCAGCCAGTGTAAATAATCTCTTATGCTTAAGGTCGAGTACAATAAAACAAATTTTTATTGTAATTACAAAAAATTAAAATATTTATTATTTTTGTGTATTGCAAAAATAACTCCAGAATACTTAATTCACCTGAAAGAATGTCTTATGGGACATAATCTCAATAAGTAAAGCAAAAGTTAAGAATAATGTTCATCGCATTCCCTAATCATGCTTGCAACATTTCATATCGTATTGCAACTAAATAAACTAAATTTTCGATTTTTTTTATATCACTGTATCGTGTTGAACGAATTATACACGATTTTTATGTGTTGACTAATTGAAATCCAAACAGATTGTTTATTAGAATAGATTGTATTATTTCATATTAAATAACATTTTCTTCTTTTTGTGGCCTCTTTGCTGCCTTTAGGACGAAGATGAGGAAGGCATACGTCCAGATGTGAAAATACGGAGGAGGGTTTCTAAGTTTTTGGGGGCGTTTTAAGCATGAGAAAACTATAATATTCATTCAACTACTAGTAAAAAAGATGCTAGATAACTAGATGATACATAATACTGCAAATAGAAAGCACTCACTTTCATGATCCTGAAAGATTAACTTAATACATTATTTATCTCCTTCGACGGTAATCCACGTCTTACAAATGTTTCACGTTCATTGTCTCCACTATAATATACAAACTAAAGTTTCTCCCAAAAATATAAATTAATTAGTAAATGCAGAGTCACCATACTGGGAAGCATTTGTTTTAATTTACAGCGTTTTGTCAGTTCGTAAAGTGTAAACGTCAAGTGGGTATAGCGAGTCACTCTTGTCCTTCCGCATTTCTTACGTTTTTGTAGGTTAAAGGTTCGTAACTTTTCGTAGGTTAAAGGGAATTTTAAGTTCGGTATTTATGAAACCACTTGTACCCAGGCGGAATAAGTTACGATCCTTAACCATGTCGGGAGACATGTCCGTTTAAAATACGGCGAGGTCGGCCACGTTTCGTTCGTGAATTTCACAACGTTCTGAAGTTACTATCTGCCGTAACATTGTGGGACATCTTTAGGATGTTCTTGCCTTCCAATTTCAAGAACCAACTCCTTTGTTTAATTGCGCTACATCCGGGAACCTAATTGTTTTTTGTACTTTTTACGAGCACTCCATTACTATAAACAAAAGCTTTACTTTTAAATAATGTTTACTTAAAGCATACTCAACAGTGCTTTAAAATATAAACAGAAGATTAATTTCAAACTATTTGTATTAATTAATTCAGAGTTAATTAAGTATGAAACTCATTTAGCTACGCATTTTGATTATTTTTAATCGTCACTATTATTAACTGATAGAAAGCTTATAGGGAGTTATATTGGAACGCAATTTAATGCAGTAATGCGGTACTTATCGCAAATCGTAAGTGACATGTGCAATGCAATATAGGCGCGCTAATAAATGATTTTTGATAAGACTCGCGCGGCAATAATCGGACTTACTCTGTCATCGTGAATGATGCTTCATCGCGATTTGAAGAGTCGAAACGAGAGTCAATTCTCATTAATGCGATAAATGAGTGCCTCGTAATCATGCTTGAAATTTGTATAATATTCTCTCATGCAAAAACTCTAATGCAAACATTTTTAGGATGATTATTGCTATACGAAAAGCACTTTATTATATATTATTGATCGTTTTCGTGTCTCTTCTTATCGCATTGTTTTAAAGCGTTCACGAGGTACCTCCATTAGCGAATGATTTACGGAAAACTAAAATTTTGACTTAAACATTTCCTGCTGCAATAACCTGCAGTTTTGCATCGCTTTCATTCGTTAGTGATAGACTAATTAAATTGTCGGTATAAACATTTCTACATTTGAGAAGAGGCTTTAAACATTATTAATACAATGATTAGGTACCATATATTTACATTCTTAAAGACTATATGGGATAATTTATTGGTTTATGCCTTCCGGTAAGTATCAAAAATGACTTCCGGCAGGCACGCGCTGTATCAGACGATCGACAGGGACCTTCTACTGATGGAATACTCAATTAGTTTGCAAACGTACCTTTACCTACTCCTTATTACATGCCAGAATGTAAGCTCAATGTAAAGCATAAATATACTTGGAAATAGTTATTTAATATAAATAATAATTTACACAATTTTATATATACATATACGTGGAAAAGATCAGTTACCGAAATGGTTTTTAAAATTTTGTTTTCGACTAATCACAAGTGTTTTTTTCAATATATAAACTTTAATATTCGCAAATTCTAATTTGTTGCTTTAATTTTTTTCAGGTCCCGATATTCCAGGATTTCTGTTACAACCCTTCAGGAAGCCAAAGAGAATACGAACAGCTTTTAGTCCAAGCCAATTGCTAAAATTGGAGCATGCCTTTGAAAAGAATCACTACGTGGTTGGTGCCGAAAGGAAACAATTGGCTCAAGCACTCTCGCTCACGGAAACACAGGTGAGAATTGAAAAATTTATCCATGCGAATATCTTGCACGACTAGGTGAATACCAGATGTAAAGCTCCACTGAGAATAGTAGCTATAACTTTGAAAAGGTGGTGTGCTGTCGAAAGTGTGGCGAATCATCAGTTTTCTGCAAACTATTGTTGTAAGCGTAACGAGTATATTATCTGACTCCCAAGCAATTTAGTCATTAAAGAATCATTAAACGGACCTGGATAAAATATTTGTTAATACACCTCAATTATAATAATGAGCAAAACACTGAGTCTTGAGAGAGTCTGTAACTAGCCATCACGTGAATCCTATAGCAACATCTAAAAGATTTTTTTCATTTTTTTGCAAAATGTTTGTTCAGTTGTTTATTGGTTATACGATAAGAATAATAGACGGAAACAAGAAGATTTGTGTATAATTGGCGTTTACAAAAGGAGTTTGGATTTTAAATTGTAAATTCCTGTTCTCCTAAGACTCATTGCACAATTTTTCCCGTTCTTTATGTTTCCGTACAAGTTATGCTATTGGCTTAAATTTATTGTGGTAAAGTACGTGAGAGGTATTCGGTTGATTCGCGTAATGTATTCGTTGTAATTGCGCGGCTAATCGTACGTAATTAGTTCTGTAACAAGGAACGCCGAGTCGCGTGTAAAGACACCGAGTTTTTACGAATCTTAACGAGCGAGTGTATCGTGAAGTTTATATTGAGTTCGGGAAAGGATAATGTTAGTAATTAGCCCATATATTCACATTCTACAGATAAGGTGAGAATTGAAAGTCTGGCCATTCAACACAGTTTGCATGATAATAATTTCTAATTGTGCATACATATACTCAGATATTAAAACACATTGCATCACAAACGAAGATCAATTTATTATAAACAAGCTGGAACAAAACTTTAGCTTGATAATCCATGAGATAATCCTTAAGTTATAACTAATAAATAATGGAGGCGAAATAAATATTAAGAGACATAGCAATAAATTTTGATTGACTAATTTTCTATGACAGCGAGTTAATTGTTACGTACATCAGTTGACAATGTTTTTTTCTATTGTCAGGTTTTTCCCAAGTGATAATACAAAATGTGAAACATTGTCAGTAGATCACACTACGTAAATGCCAATTCTTGAAGGAAAAATAAAACTTGTTTAAACAATTTTAAATTGTGGGAATAAAGTGCAGAAAGAAGGTAATAAACTAACTGTTCAAAGTAGAACATAACAAAGACTGCACAGATAAGCCTGTGATTGCGATTTATTTATGTACGAATGAAATAATCAGATTCGCTAGTGGATTTAAAGCTAAATATAGGAAAGGTTAGTTATCAGAAATTAAATTGAAGTAGGTGTGTATGGGACATTAAAATTATGGTGGTTTAAGCGGGCATAACAGCCTTTGTCGGTAATTAGCAGTTAAGCAGCAGGGAATGTGCTTAATAGCGTTACGTTATTAAACGTGTGGAATCGGCCACTTACTGAACAAAAGATGCAAATTGAAAGATAATCTTCAATAGTCCCTAACAGATTGACAATAGCCAAGCGACAATACAAACCTATGAGATATATGTGTTTCTCCCGCAGATTCAAGTATCGAGAGGCTTAATGATGATTGCTGCAGCGATCCGTGAAAAATTGCTTCCAATTAATTTATCGTTGTTTGGTTTCGGTCACAAATCAAGAAATCGATTCGTGCTTGTTCAGAGAATGCACGTGCGCAAAGTCGTCATTTTTGAGCTCAGATATTGTATTTCGGAAATGATTAGATTACCAGCGAAATAAACATAGTGATTATAATTTCGTAACATACTGACGTTTTCTAAAATAAAGAGAATATATCCGCAAGATTGTGAATTTTTAAACAAATCTATGAATGCCACAACATTATCATGTAAGAAAAATATTCACGTATCGAAAAAGTTACTATTCATTGCAGATTTATGACTTTATGAAAAAGTCGCTTGAAAGGTTAAAATTAAAATATCCAGCACTCTTTAATTCTTTAATCGCTCTGTTTTATCTCACCGATATGTGGAAAGTCATGACGCTTGTCGTGAAAAAATCTGTCAAATCCTATCAGTTCTTCTTTGACGTCTACTTATGAAAAATTAATCCATCAAACGTGGTTTTGCTTCATCTTGATTTGCATTCAATTTATGGAGTGGCTCTAAGTTGATGAAAGAAAAACGATACTTAAGAGTTTTTTCTTTGCAAGAAAAGTAAACTTTGAGCAAGCAGATTTGAAATTTAAGTGAATGCGTCGCATGCATAGATTACTTTTTACTGATGACTGAAAGAGTGCAAAACAGTCGGATTAATTAACATGGCTGATTGCTCGACATTGTGGGGATGGTACTGTGTGAATTATCTACATATATGTGCGTTGCATACCTGGTCGATACTAAGTGCACAAATACTTATTTAAGCATGTATATGTGTGATCATGCACAGATGCGAAGAGTATACATTAGTGCAGGTGGTGCTGAGACGCTAAGCGTAAATCAGCCGGTCGTTCCATGTGTAAGTACCTACGAAATAATCGTTCTCTCGACGCATACGCCTTGACTTGCACGAAGTGAATGTATGGACGAATACTTACACGGTGGCAAGTACTTACCTGCGTGACACGGACAGTCGGCGTGTAAATCAGACGCTTAATCGCTTCTTATCGCAGTACGACTGACAGAAATCTCTTTTCGCGTTGTCCTGCCATGCGAAGACAATGCAGTCGACGAACGCAAATTGTTATGACCACAACTCTTCCAGACTGACGAATGATCCACTCTAACTGGCTAATAATCGATGACGGGTCATCTGGACCCTAAGTCCTGGACCACCTGTAATAATGGACCTACACCTTTGCTTCTTCGACCACACATGTCTTGAACAATTTCGCTTTGTTCGACTCAAGATTGTGTAATTCATTTGAAAATATTACTTTGCACGTGGTTCTCTTCTGTATTAATGTACTGAACACTAACATTTATTTTTAAAAAAGCCAGAACAATTTTTAATATTTTCGTTCTAAAATAATTTTATGATTTTATACAGCCACAAATAAATAAAATAAGATAAATACTAGTTAGATAACATTCATTATGTCCTTTTAGGCAAATTTTTTCACCTCAAACACGAAAATATAAAATAGTAGATTTTGGTAGAGAATCATAATTAGTGACAAAAATCAAGACATAAACTTTTGATGAACATTCGACATGCCCTTTGAGGCCATTTTTTATATTGTTTTAATTAACGAAGTGTCTTATCGTCTTGATTGCTCGGGACAACTAGTCCATCACCTTCTCCAACTACCCTTAATTTTTCGGGACGAATAGATACAGCCTGTAATTAAACAAAATATTCTTGTTTTTCTAGAAAATCCCATATTTTGATTTTCACCTCAAATTAGTTGGCATGCATCCATAATCAATTATACAAATGGGTGTAAAAAATGTAAAGCCTTTTTTACCTTTCATTTATTCTTAGTCTTATAGACAAATTTTTCATTTCGCTGTAAAGCAACACCAAAATTGACTTTTTTCAAGAAGAAATTGTACCATTTTTTTATCTTCTATTTCAAAATATCTGTAGAATGCGAAAAATATATATAATAAATTGTCTTAAATGTGAAAAAAATGTATATGCGGGATGTCATTTAAGGAAAACTTTTAATTCTAAATACAAAAATCAACATTTTTAAAAGGGCCCAAGAACTTTATCTTCCTCTTCAAGATTCTTATTCGGTAGCGGAAAATAATAATTGATAAAAAAAAGTGAAAACTGGGTACATTAGTTAACCAAAGTTCTATATGTGTCAAAAAGGACTTAAAAATTGCTCAATTTCTCATTCCATGTCATTTAATTCAAATATATTATCTCATATCAAACAAAAAAGCAAATATTTCTATCCTGGTATAAGTTGAACACAAAATTCAAACTTAAAAAAAAAACCTAGCAACTGTTTCATTTTTGACTTCACATGTTCCCGAAATGCCATAATAACAAAAATCCGTTGACAATAAAGTTTTATTCAGAGCTAATTAATACAACTACATGAAAACGACAAAATAGAATAAAGTAAAGCCAAAAAACATTTGAATGTTATCGGTAATTTAAAATAAAAGTGATAAAATGTAAACTTATCAATAAAGAAATTGCATTATGAGGGCGTATGTGTTTCACAATTCTCACGCAATGTAATAAATTACAATGATTTGCTTTGAATTAATGTGTACTCATGCAATGTGCTATTAGATTCTCAGTCACAATATGAAGATATACATGAAGATATAGAGATGCAGAAACATGACCATTAATATAATGAGAAATTGCGTCGAAATGATTAGCAGTATAATTAAATTATAGTATTTAATACTTATAACTCACTTTTTAAATTTATTTAGTGAAATTTCCTTCTGATCCCATAATCTACTCTCATGTCATATTATTACGGATATTTAACCTACCTAAACTTCTTACGCATAAAATAGTAGGCCGGCTTCTGTCGAACCTATAGGGTTTTCTACATACATTTTATGACAACTTCTACTACGTTACAGTTTTCGGTATTAGCATAAAGACATATTTAGTGGCATACTATACATTGCCATGACATTTTTTATCGTTTCAAACTGGACCATACTAGAATATTAACTCTGCCGAGGTTAATGCAATCGTAAAGGAATAATTCAGATAGTAAGCATCTCGTTTCTCTACAAAACTGACTCTAAAAAACTCACTTCACAAGCTGACATTGGTACGAGATATACGAAAAATTTAATTGATTATTCTGAACTTTTATTGAGACTCCTCCGTGCATTTTTTATTTGTTTTTTGCAATAGAAAAGTTTTAATAATGTATAAACTAGCCCACACTTGGTGGGCAAAAGCGGTAGATGTGAAGTAAGATGCCTCTTTCTATGCTAAAATGTCTGCGAGTGAGGAATAAATTTCCAGTTGATCGTGGGCAATGGGGAAGATCTGCACACGAGATTTTTCATAATAAGGCGAATCGTAAATGTTCTCTCGCGCCAACTGGTGAACCTCATAGCGCATTACATTGCTCTGACCGGTAATGGAGAAGTTTACGTATTATGCAGGCCGCGTACAATTCTCTATGCATAATGAGGCGCGTTGTCGACGGACTGAGAATAAAGCATTGCGAATGCACTGTCATCCATCTGTTCAAGTGTAAGCGCGTTCTTCCTGGCTTGAAGTATAGAATTTGGCATACAAGGAATAAAAAGATCGACTAGAGACAATAAGATGCTGCATAAACTTCATGACAGCTCACGATTCTGTTTTTACATCCCTATTTACATAATAGGAATACCCTCAATATGCTACTCGTTATCGATGATTTACCTTAATCTTTTTCTTCACTTTATGATAATCCACTTTTCTTGAGTCGGTAAACAAATAGTTACAAACATTGTTGTACAAAAATCATAGTCAAAAGAATGTCATAAAAAGTGTAAGAATATAAAGAACCCATAGAAACCTTAACGACCAACTCGAAAGAATGATGCATGTAAACCAAGTTTTATAGGCAAAAACTTGACAGCATACATACTGCAATAGGTGCAAATTAATTCTTCTTTTAGTGAAATGAGCACCTAATAATCATGAGCGTTAACTAACTAGAATGGTCATAAACATACTAATATTTCTGGTATATTTTGATTTTGTTATATCGGCATTTTACATTTAACTTTATGCGGTAAGCATATTTTTTCTCGTCATCACTTTTAATCAAAGTTTAATGTCTCGGATCTATAATTGTCTAACAAGGATTAATTTTCTAACAAGGCAAAGAGTTCGTATTGAAATTTAAAATTATAAATAAAAAAAGCGCTTGAATGTAAACAAACTTTTCCTAATTGAGGTTTTTTTAGGACGACTCTTATAAATTAATAACAGTTTATGGACGTAATTACTTACAACTTTGCTCAGCTTGACTGACATAAAAGAAAATTATACTTTCAGAATGAGAAGCTCGCGCATTCCTTATTCACGTGAACAAAGGTTAAGTAGAAAAAGTACTTGTCGCATTCCTGCGTACTCTGTAATAACTCTCAAGTTCTATTGGTAGATTCTGACATCTTTGAAACGACAGCAGAATTACCTGTTACTGATGCATAGCGAATGTTCAATTCTGGAGCTATTACCTTACTTTCATCCAAATTACACTTTGAGTTCGTTTCCCTTGACTTATCTTGCTTTTAGGTATACGATTCCCTCTGCGGAAAATTATTTGATCTAAGTCTTCGCTTGAATAGTTCTAACATATTTTTTGCACGTCACATAATTATCGCTCGAGCAGTAGTATAATTTCTGCAAATTCTTTCTCATTATATTTCTAAGCGGGAATCACTCTGCGTAATTACGCACGCGCGAGACATACTTCAGTTTGAAAAATTAAGTTTTTGTTGTCTCTTAACTTTAATATAAATGATGTTTCGTCACACTTTTTTACGTATTACACTGTAAAAAATTATTCTGAATGAGTATAATGCAAAACTTATTACTGAATTATCATTTCAGATTCGTAAAATACAAAAATCGTCTGCTTCAAAAATGCGCGAACAACTGTTTTAATCATTTTTCGCTTAGAGAAAAATCTAATTCACTGTTGATAAATACAGAAATAATTTTGATACAAGATTATAAATTTTATGCAAGAGGATTCTGTTAGAAACAAAATAAAACCCTCCTGATCTGTAATTTAGGATGTGATTCTAGTTTTATTACGAGGATATTTCATGATTCAAAAGGATGTTTCTCTGAGTGATCTAGTATCTAGGAATAATAAAATAAATAATATAAGTGAGAAAATTATAATCAATATATGTCGTTGTGATAATAATTGTAATAATATTTACCATGTCCTTTAAGACATTTTTTTCATTTTTCATTAATAACACGCCATCATAAATAACGAAATTCAATTAAATAAAAAGTAAAGCCTTATTTGCCATATACTCTATAAATTTAAATTATGACTTTAAAATAGTAAAGAGACCTTTTAAAGCCATAATCATAGTTATTTAAAATATGATTTTTTTAAAAGAAATAGTTAGCATTTTCTTGGCACATTGTTTTCCTTTCTGTTAGTTAGCTAAAAATAACGTTTCCGTCATCTGCAAACTCAACTGTCAATAATGTCTGATCACATTTTCTGTTTCGCAGCAGATTATAGAAAATAATTTTAAAAAATAGTTTCTTTAATGGAGTGAAAGAACCCAGAACTTATTATTCAGCTCCTGTGTTATAAATCTTGTGAGCACTTAAAATGTCGTCAAAATTTTCTTGTATATTTCATCTCATAAAGTAGCTGTTTTTTATTTATTTTTTCATTTTAGTTAACTGTTCACGTTTGTCGTATATTGTGAGTATAAGCGTTACCTACCCCTTGTACTACAGTGGATGTAATAAAGTACACCTACGAGGTTTATAGAGTTGACTTCTAAGCTACAATTCCTTAAAATGGAATGTCATTATGAAGTCAACTCCATGATTAAAGAAAGACTTAAATTTATTTTAAAAATGAATAAATATGCCTATAAGTTACGATAGAGAAAATAGAAAATGAAAGATAAAAGTGGTATTTTTCGAGTCCTGTGACGTTGGTTCTGCCCTAAAAAA
This sequence comes from Druon quercuslanigerum, assembly GCA_010014905.2. NCBI lineage: Eukaryota > Metazoa > Arthropoda > Insecta > Hymenoptera > Cynipidae > Druon > Druon quercuslanigerum. Next base: position 21,697 of record JAAAKG020217006.1, read on the forward strand.
ACAACATTCCCTATCAAATGTACCCCTGCACATGAGAATCAAGCTTGTCGCGTTATGAGCAGCAACGATCGAAAAATAATATCTCCAGTTTACTTAGCGTACGATGGGGGCTATCGTCGGGGGATGAAAAATAATGTTTCGAGCGTGACCGCTGGATATAGAGAGGATTAAACACCGCCTCTGGCCTGACTTCCTATTGGTCTGAATTTCAAATATGGGTGATCCAAATAAAACATATAACATTTCACACATTTTCGTTAGTTTATCTGATTCAGCATGCAAATACAATTTTTGTAGACCAGGAT
>JAAAKG020217017.1:0-22000 GCA_010014905.2 Druon quercuslanigerum
GAACTCGAGATTTCTTCAACCGCTCACCCTGTAAAATTTTACTTTTGCCTCGTAGGTCCCTTTTCTCGGATCGCGTCGCATATATGTTTTGATTAAAGTATCAACTATTACCTTTTTCTTTCCTAATTTATGTTTTAGGTTAAAAATTTATATATTGAGATGACAAATCTTGGCTGAAAATGTATTATTTTTTAATAAAAATTTAACAATAAAATTTTTTTGTAAGAAGTCATATTGTTTGTTAAAAATTTAAATATCTTTCAGTTAAAAATTTCAGTCAAAAATACAGGGAGTAACCCGAATAATTGCAAGTTGATCAAGTCCATCCTCAAGTATATTAGAAAAAAGAAGCCTGTTAGGTGGAATTATACACGAAGAGAAGGCTCGCCATTAAAAGAAGACCTAATCGAAGATTCAGGTCAGGCAGGTGAATGTTGTCTGTCAGAAGCAGACGAGGAATTCCAGGAATAGGGGCACCATTAGGCAAACATTCGAACTCTGAACATAATTCCGTAAGAAGGAAGAGACGATTACATTTTTTCATGAACTAATCTTTTTGCATTAATAATAATGATACATAACGTCCAATGTAGGTCCCACTGCCCCGTTCATGCATTTTGCTCCAGGCAACATAGAACCATAACTAGCCAACAGAAGTTAAAATGTTTAAAACATATTTATACGAATTTGAGGTGATGCAATTCCGCTACTAGAATAATTGTGGTTACAGAATAGGGCCGGCTCTACCCAGGCAAATCAGGATTCGCTCTGCGAGACGGTCAGCAGCTTTGATTTTAGCTATGCAAAAAATAATTCACAGGTCCGCGCAGCCGTAGATGAGCTGGATATTGATTTCTGTTTTCACTTTCGTTGTTTGTTTTCGTTTTAATATTTATTAATCACTGTTACTAGTTATTTATATAAATCTGTTTTTTTTCGTCCTATATTTTAGTCCCTAGTTACATACAACATTGTTTGAGTTGGCCTTCCTTAAGTTCACAAAAGTTGAAAAAGCTTGGGAAAATTAGTTGCCTGACTTTCAATATGAAGGTAGCATTCAACGCGTTCCACCCGGAAAAGATGATCAGAGATCTGAGGGACCCTGTAGTTTGAGGAAGGATCCGAAATTTTGTCTTCTTCCTCGTCTCACGGAGAAACCTGTTTTTTGAGAAGGGACGGGGAGGTGCCAGAGTTTAGGTGGTAAGTGTTCCTCGAGAGGAAGTTCTCTCCTTGATGTTGTTCGACCTGGTACTAAGAAGACAGAGGTACTCGCTTTCGTTCAGAGTCAGGAACTCGTTTTACTCAGACGATGTCCAGCTGTACGTAACATCTGGTCCAGTGCAGTATGCCCTAGCTCTGCTGCTTCGTTATGTAGACGTGGGCTGTATTTCGCAGATGCGCAGGTCAAGAATCGTCGTCTCTTAAATACCTAAGTATTAGGTTAATAGTCGCATGAATTCAACGAGTCATATTAAAAACATATCTGCAAAAGGCGCTAAAGCTGTCAACAATATGCGGGTTACTTCCAAGCTTACTTGGGGAGCCATACCTTTTCTTATACTCACAGTACAGAAAGGACTAATCAGGGCCTGCCTCGGAGCGAGTGAGACAGTATTTAAGGTTTTGAATCGGATACAGTACGCCTCATTGAGCGTGTCTCTCGGGTGTATAAGCACTACCCCAATATCTAACTTGTTGTCAGAGGTCGAGGAGCCCCCTTCTTTCTATGAGAAGAGCACTCTTGGCGAATAGATTTATTCTGCGGAACTTTCGGTGGAGACTGACCAATCTGGCTACAAGTTCTCAGAATAAAATTTCAAAGTTGCTACGGGGTATGACCGCGTACTATAATCAGGACTGGGTTGACTTGGTGACGGACCTGGATATTGACCGTTAGTCTGGCTTTGCCTTTAGGGGATCGGCGACATGAATGACATTGTTCGAAGAATATTCCGGTAAGAGATATCATGGGCCTTTACCTCCCCTGATCCGATTTATGGTGGAGGAGTGGAAGAGTATAGTATTGTTCATGGACTTCCAGGCAGAACGAACTGCTATTCGAGACAGATTGATTAAACCTGGCGCATGTCCTTGCACGAATAGGCGGCAATAGCGCGGCCTTTGCTGTACGGTTGGAAGTCTTGATTCGTTTCGCTTTGGTTTTATCCCATGCAGGCATAATGTGTAATAAGACAGACGACGATGTGGCAATAACAGGTGCTGCTCTTCAAATGACGGCTTAAGGGCAATATTTTGAAGGGAATATCCTCGATATATGACAATGGGACTCTGCTAATTGGGCATCAATATGCTTTCCCTATGGGAAGACTAACGGCTCGCGCACTGAGTATTTTTCTTACATATCGGTTCTAATGAAGTTTTTGACACAAAATGTTGCGGAAGCCAAAGCCATAGTCGCTAGGTAGGGAGAAGAGGCAGACAAGCAGTGCGACATTGCTAGGTGATCAGTTGCTAGTGATGGTGGCTATGTTAATAGCAGCGTTTGGGTGGCCAATGTGAGTCACAGCAGTCCATGAGACGGAACCAATAGACAGAACGAAACGCTAATTGGGTGAGGTCATCCATTGGAAATCTTCCATTCATACAACCCAATCTACGAAGTATGCATCGGAAATTCACAGGACTGGTGGAAAGTGGCTGAACGACAACGTAGCAGGGCCACGCAACTCAGTTGGACCGTTCCGGAGAACCGATTACAAATTGGGACTAATTAAAGAGAAGATAGAATATAAAAGGGTTCCTAAAGTGATTTGAGCCTAGCCAGATGGTTGCTAGGTAGGTGGTTTGTTCGTCACCATTCTTAAGTGTCTGCCCTGCCTCGACGCTTGACCAATACGGGTGGTGAAATCGCGTGGTGCAGCGGATGTATTGGAAACCCGGGTAGTGCTGTGGTATCATCAAAGGGCCGATTGTAAGACTTGCTAGGGCTAGTATGATTTTGGGTTATGTTCCGGCGGCATGTTGCAAATAACGTACGCCAATGTAATAGGTGTGTCAGCCTAAAGTTTAGAATTTTCCTTAAACTGATTTTAAAATAACCTGGCAAAAACCTCGAATAGAAAAAGGAACTTTTTTTTATATTCTTATTAAGAAGACTGGATGGGATATTGAACAAAAATGTAAGCTGTGGGAGTCATAATACCTTAATTTTTTATTATTATTTGTAGTTACAAGTTACTTTTAATATTTTAAGATGGCTTTGGATTACATCTTTTTCCTATAACATTGCTTCTAATTGATTGGATGAAGTGGCGGGTTGTGATTAACATGCTGTATTTTAAAATGGTTTAATATCAAACGAAGGGAGCCTACCGGAACTACTCCCATTTCATGTCTGGTCATTGTAGTAACCGTGCCACTTTCCATGTTTATTTTTACCCGTCCATTTCTGTGAGCGCGAGCAATGTATGTATATATTCCAGCAAGATCATTATTACTCTGAAATATTGCAAATACGTCGCCGGAAAGTGTTGTTAATACAATCAGCTCTTGGATTGGTATAGGTACATAGTGATTCTCTTCTTCGAGAAATAAAATTAATTTATCTGCAGGAAAAGTATATCTTTGTAGTACGAATAGCAGGTTCGGATTCTTCTTGGAAATAAGTCGAATAAACTGAAGCTGGTCAAGTCCATATTCTGATCCGTCAGAAGAAAGAAGCCTAGTAGGTAAAGCCATGTGCTTAGTAGAAGAACTGTGTGGTGCCTTAAAAGAAGTAAGAGTCCTAGCAGAAGAATGTTAGAAGAAAAAGAATTAGGAAATTGGGGTCTAAGCGGAATAAAAATTTATAGCAGATTGAATTTTCAATAGCTGCAACTATATAAATATTTTTCGTTTAGTTTACTTACAAAATATGGTACATTAATGAATATTTTAATCAATTTAGAAGATGTTCCAAGATTACAGTGAATTTAGAAGAATTCGAAAGACTTTGATTAAGTTAATTAAAATTTCGAAGAATATAACTGGAAAAATCTTTTCAAATCACAAAATTTCCTAAAAACAAATTTATTACTATTTTTCAGAAAATTATAATCTATTTGGTAACCTAGCTAAAAAAATTATATATAGTTTTTGTATACAGTGGACAAAACATTGATATTTGTGATTTGTTTCATGCAGAAAAACTTATGAAAGAAATATTAAATATTGCGATTATGTCCATTATATATCAGTTAGATATAAAATTTTCACCTGGTAAGAATTTAAGGACATTTAAAAGAATTTGATGCAATTTTTATGAAATTAAGATAATTTACAAATATTGCAAGTAGATGGAAAAAATTAGAAAAAAATGATTGAATTCAGATAAACTGGAATGAATAATGTTTGTGAATAAGAATAATCGCAAAAGGGTCTATTGAATTAGGCGATTTTCAAGCGAGTTAAAAAGATTGAGATTTGATTTAAAAATAACACAAATATATTCAGAATTTCTTAGGTACTCTGTTTTTTATTATGCTACCTGCCTGGCCCAGCAAAAGACCTCTAAGTGGAAGAATTTATAAAAATTCATTTAATTGACATTTAATTGACATTTAATTGAAGGTAACGATGTACAACAAATTTAGCATCTCCTAATTCTACATTCATTTCCTTTTTTAAATTTTTCAGGTTATAATCTTTTTTTAAAAAGTACTTAAATTTTTTATGGATTATGATAAGCAAAGAATTTTCTGGTCAAGTCGAAACCTCCACCCACATTTTTACATTACTTTTTTATTTATAGTGGAGCTACCTATTATTCTCGTGTGATAATTAAACTAGGAAAGACAGCTGACAAAGAACTAAAATCAAGTCTCCTGCCCACTAGCAATAAAAAAGTATTGTGAAAATATGGATGGGGTCGACTTAGCATACCATCGCCTTATTTGACTTAACAAATCGACCTCAAACTTTAGCACATGGATGCAGGCAGAAAGGCAGAAAGAAAAACTCATGGGAGACTTTAATTAAAGAAAAAAACATTCCGAAGAGAATTTTACTATGCCGAGTAGGAGCAGCAGCCTTAAGATTCAGGAAAGAAGGTTTCTTCATCACTTGATTAAAAAATACAAATCCAAAAAGATTGTCGTGTCTGCAAAATGAAATGAGTAATAAACAGAAGGATCTTCATGAATGAAGAATGCGACGTACCTTTATGCGAAGAAGAAATCTTTGCTTATCAGAATCCACAAAAAATGTAAATACTTCGAAAAAATTATAACCTGAAAATTGTAGAATGTGAAATTACATGTTAGGCGAAAAAATTGCAATAAAACCGGCAAATTAAACATAAATATAATGAATTTTGAACAATTCTTCCACTCAAACGTACTTTGTTCAATTAAACGTTTTCTTTTCGGAGTTATAGTGACTTTACCTGAAAAAGATGACTAAGAAGTGAAATGAGGGAAAAAGTGACTAAAAGTTACGTTATGGAATGTTTAGTATTCATGAATATTGATGTATCTAAGTGCAAAACATATTTCTCGTTATTTAGACTACAAAATTAACTAAAAAATGTGATTTAGCACTAACTCGTTTTTTTAAAGTAACCTACCCATAACTGTGGTTGACGTGTTCTACTCTATAGCCATTTAAGATTTTGCGATACCGGCCTACTGGAGTTTCCTTGACTTCATCTGCGGTCAATGGGGTCACCTTGTCATTGATCATGTTAATTTTTGCCCGTACTTTATAGTGAGCGCAAGGATTGTATGTATATATTCCAGTAAGATTATCAGTATCGTTGTCCAATATTGCAAAGACGTCCCCATTGAATGTTGCTAATACAATTTGTTCTTGGGTTGGTATAGGCCTATACGTATTCAGTGCTTGTAGAACTTCAATTGCTTCATTGGCAGGAAAACTAAATCTTCGCAATTCAAATTGCCGATGAGGATTTTTATAGGAAATAAGTCGGATAAATTTCAGTTGATCAAGCCCATAGCCCAGTACGTTCGAAGAAGAAAGCCTGGTAGGTGAAATTCTATTCACGGCTGCAGGAGACCGGGACCTTGAGCGAACAGAAGGCTCGGCATTAGAAGAAGACGTGGTCGAGGAGCGAGGTGTGGCAGGTGGATATTGTCTGTCTGAAGCAGAAGAAAATGGGTTGCCACGCGGAACACGAGGGATAGGGGCACCATTAGGCAAACATTCAAACTGGGAACTCAACTCTGTAAAAGCGAACAAATAAATATGTTTATCAGCAAAGGCCTTGCGCTAGTTATTATAAATAATAAATAAATCCCTTGACAGGTAGAATCTGATAAAATATTACGAAATATTTTAGATGGAATTTGATAGCTTATTTTTTTGAGAAAAGTTTTCTTTACACATTAGCAGAAAACAATTGTTGAAAACTATTTTCTTAATGCCTTATAGCATAAACTCAAAATTTTAAAAAGGAACAGAAGAAATAAGCAAGTTATAATATTTGACAGAAAAAAACATTTAATATATATTTGCCTTATTTATACTTTGGAGATAGTTGACCCATACTTATTTATACTGAATTTGTTGTAATAATCAGTGATTTTATATAGAAAATGCACATAACCACAAAGTAATTGAATTAGATTCAAAAAATTGTATATATTTCAAAAATTAGAAAAATATTTAATTGTGAATGAGTTCAATTCAATTTAATTTACGAAAAATCATAGGATAAATTCGAAATTGTTAATTGAAATTATCAATAATGATTGCTAGATTTTCAAGTTTTATTCGTTACATTACATTCTTGTCTATGATAAGCTGCTTATAGTTGAAAGTATACTTATGAAACGATTCTCCCAGCGAAGCTATTACTTGCGAAAAGTCTACACATATTTCTAAAGTTATAGATATGTGATATATTATTATATTCACCAATAGAATTGAGGATGACCACCAAGGTATAGACTGGAGCATAAGCGATCCACATATTTTGCAACTAACGAAAACTGAGTAATATGTTAATAAAGAATTTTGTTTAAAGTGTATCTAAAGAATATTCTGCTGTATTGGTAATCTTTACGTATGTTATCTGAATTGTTATCTTGCTGATTACATATGGAAAACTTGTCCTTCTAAAATAATTATATTTTATAAATCAGTCCTCAGCTTAAAATTTAATTACATTAATTGCATCTTCTCTGGCATAAATAAAGCGATTCTTTCAAACAGCGTTTTGATAAAAATCGAAGTCTATGCCAGAAATTTGTTAACCCCTCTACAATTATTTTAGACATCGTACGTCTTTTCAAGTGTGTTTCTACCTGCAGCAAAACTATAAAAAGCGCATCGCAGCGCAATAACAGCTGTCTGGATCTTGTAACTGCAAAGCACAGATCGCGGAGGACACCCGGTAGGAGAAGGCTAGAGGCTAAAACCCTCTTACACTTGTCCGAAGATTCCACTCAAAAAGTACAAAATCCAAAGCTCTTGGTGAATAACCAATCATTTGGAATCTTACTCAGCTAAGTTCTCTCCACGGGACTTTAATTGGATTGTATCCTCTGACTTCGAGCATACGATAAATTTGAGGAAAAAGTCGCTCTTTTCTGCGCGATAAATAATAAAATTTATGTCAAGTCTGAAGCCTTTACTTTTCAAAAGAATTATATTCTCCGAATATTTTTTTCGCTTTTTCGAGCAATTGTAGGTATAAAAAGTGTAACTTGGTCAACAGAATCGAAGTCTAAGGTTTTCCGATCCTTCCAACACTGTTCAGGCTGTGGACAAGCGACTTAGAGATTCAAAACCTCCATACCCGTTTGGAAGCATATCTGCCTCGTAAAGGCTGGAAACAGAGATACTATTCTCGAAATAGTAAAGAAGTCATGGCTCGTAGACACGTGTCCCTTACTTCGGCCTTTCAGTTGAGGCAGCGAGACAAAGGCCGTTCCATCGAGTGGCCCTCGACCCTCGTTGCGTAACCGTACGTGGTAGGTAGCATCTTTAGCGCCTAGGGATTAAAGCCTGAGTGACAGGTCATTTAAGCGCTAATTAAGGTATACATAACTAGCCCTTACATGCTCATGGGAATCTCCCTTTGTCAACCGTAATACGGAAATCATCTTTTAAATAATACGAAAATTCAACTTTTATGTCGTGTTTGACGAATTAGAATTAGTTAGCGAATAAATATTTTTTATTATACTTCTTTTTCTATCACCTTGATATTACCATAGGGTAACAGTAGAAAAAGAAATATAGATATAAGTAAAGATGACAATCGCCTAGAATGCGATTAAATTTATTTTATGATATGAGGAAATAAAAACTAATTCCGCTACATTGCTGGTGAATACACTCAGGTCTCTAAGCCTAAGCGGATAGTGTCCTTCTACCAAGGGTTTCCGCAAAATATGGCTTCAAAAATTATTGCGCCGTCGCGGGAGATTGTTCAGGGGTGGTCGCGAAGCAATTAAACCCAAATTGGAGGTGTAAAAACCGCGTCGAAAGCTAAATGGCATAAGGGGAATGTATCTAGAACAGTGACTCTAAAATTCAGGACGACATCTCAAGAGTACGCGAACGAACCCTTTTTCCTAGCTTCTTGTGGGAATAACAATGATAACGCCAAACATAGTTGCAGTAAGTGCGGTTCAAGCCCGCAAAAGCCGGCAGCAGAGAAAGAGAAGTGACAAGATCAAGCGCGGGCAGACATCCGATAAAGAAAAAGCGATGCTTCTTGACCTGGAGAAACATCAACTTCCATGTTTCTCCTAAGAATAAAGATCTGGCTAAAATGGATGCAGAGCTTTGTGGACAATTTATATTATATTATATATATAGATATGTGTATAATGCGACGACAGCTTTAGCCAACGCGAACCGTAAAACAAAACCAATGGTTGATCATAAGTCCAAAAGTCGAATGCATCAATTGGCCGGAATCTGGCAGGAATTTTACCGCCAAGGTCCAAAAGTTCGCGCGCAAACTCCGGATTCGTTATCACACACTTAACCTGTTAAAGCTGCTAACCTTTAGGCAGCATATTGTAGAGAGATTACGGATAACATCTGACGCTAAGAGGCGTCTAGAGCGGAGAGAGAGGTGGGTCAGAGAAAACCAATAGTTTCTCTCTGCCTTATCTCGACTCTTGCAGGACCCTCCAGTTACGGTTCACCAGACGCTCAAACCAGAGGAGGTCGAAGTCTCTTGGCGGGAAGTCTGCGAAGTGCAACATAGACTGCACGAAGACTCATAGAACATAAATAGCTTCAAGGAGCGTCGTGATGCCCTCATAACAGCACCTGAGGACGAATGCGTAACCATCACTACTGAGGAGGTGAAAAAAGTACTGAGACGTATAAAGAACTATTCCGATCCAGAGACAGATGGTATCAAGACCATCTTGTGGGAGAAGTTTCCTTTAACTGTTCAGCATCTGAAGCGTATATTTACCTTATATTTAAAGTCGGAAGGGAAATTCCAGAGTAATTGGTGGAAGGGTGCACAGTAGTCCTGCCGAAAATAAGCAACTTATCTGATACAAATAATTACAGGCCAATTACTTGTCGGAACACATTTTATAAGATATTTACAGCTATCCTAAATGATAGGATTGTTTGGGCAATCAATCATTTAGGATGTGACATCTAAAAAGGACGAAGAACAGGCTCAAAAGCCTTGATATCAGGACACGAAAGGTTATTCACATAAAAAAACATGCATCTTAAGTGTTCTGTTCCGCGACTCTACATCTCACGCTGTTAAGGTGGCCATGGAATATTAAATCTTGAATATCTTCACAACAGGAATATTTTGGGTACAGCACATAAAGTCGCAAGCGGAAGGGACCCTCTTCCTAAAATGGCGAGGAAGCATGAAAAAGTGGACAAAGGAGTGTTTCTGTGCAAAGTAGCGGAGGAGGCTATCTATCTTGAGTACTCACTCCTGAATGACCGGATACAGAAAGCACAGGAAAAATACTACCAGAAACAGCTTCTGAATAAGAGGATGCACGGCATCTCCGACAAATATGTTAACCCTAATATCGCTCCGTTAAACGCTTCTAGGCATAGCGCGCTAGAGATGTCGACATTTCAAATGTTGGTTCTCGCGCTTCGGGTTTGATAATATATTCACCGCGTGCTAAGTGCACGGTTTTTTTAATTCTCTCATACTTGTGCAATTCACTTTTAAAAGTAGAGAGTAAGGCATCAACAAATGTAATTAGGTGAATGTGAATTGTCTTTTTTTAACGCTCCTTTGGCTTTAGGAAACACATTCTTATCACACATCTCATGCTTTGAACTCAATTTTGTCCGAAATATGAACTTGTCTATAGTATGTTCAACACAATTATGTTAAATGTATCATTTCTATAGGTCTGTCAGCGCGAGCTTTTTAATTTTAATCAAATTAATATTAAAATAACCTAGGAAATCCTGAAATTTAGATGTTAAAATTCTGTAATAGCACTGCTATAAGAAATCAACCACTTAAGTTCATTTTCACATTCATTTTTTATTATTTATTTCGATACAAGTTACTTTTAATCTCTCAAGATGAATTCTGATCACATTTTTTTAGCACAACATTTGTTCTAATTGATTGGATGACGGGGAGGATTGTGGTTCACATACAGTATTTTAAGATTGTTTAAGATCGGACGAAGGCGGCCTGCTGGAACTTCCCTCAGTTTATTTATGGTAAATAAAGTAATCGCGCCGCTTTGCATGTTTATTTTTAACTGTCCTTTGTTACGAGTGCGAATATTATATACATATATTTCAGTGAGATGATAACTACTCTCCAATATTGCAAAAACGTCCCGAGCCACTGTTGTTAATACAATAAGTTCTTTTACTGGAACATGTGCATAGTGATTCTCTTCTTCGAGAAATAAAATTAATTCAGCCGCAGGAGCAGTGTACCTTCCAAGTCCGAAAAGCAGGTTTAGATTCTTTTTCGGAATAAGCCGAATAAACTGAAGTTGGTCAAATCCATATTCAGATCCTTTAGAAAAAAGAAGCTTAGTAGTTAGAGCCATGTGCCTAGGAGAAGAAGTGGGCAAGAAAAAGAGGCCTAGCACAAAAATGACGATTGTTAGAAGAAAAAGAAGGCGATTCGAAGTTCAATTAAAAATAATTTAAGACTATTCAGAAGTCACTGGGTTCTCTTTTTTAATTTATTAAAAGAAGCGACTTAAATAATATTTGGATTTTAAAAAGCTATTATAGTGACCTTATCTGAAAAGACTAACTAAAGAGTGAAATGAGGAAAAACGTGACTAAAAGTTTCGTTAGTGATGGTGTGATATTCATGAAAATTGATATACCTAAACGTCATAAATGTTTCTAGTTCTTTAAACTAGAAAATTAACCAATAATTAACCATAGAATGTTGATAATACTATTTGTTCTTGAGCTGGTACGGGCCCATACTGATTCCGTTTTTCGAGCTATTTAATTGGTTTGTTGGTAGAAAAAGTGAATCTTCGAAGTCCAAATTGCTTTCGTGGATTTTTATAGGAAATAAGCCGAATAAATTCAAGTTGATCAAGTCCATAGCCAAGTAGGTTAGAAACAGAAAGGGTAGAAGGCGTTTCAGCCTTAAAAAAAGGAACACCATGAACACTCGAAATAGGGGCACCATTAGGCAAACATTCGAACTGTGAACTTAACGCTGTAAGAAGGATCAGAAGATAATATTTTTCAAGCAAAAATCTATATTGACTTATAAAATAAACTATGAACATTACGGTAAAAACGAAGTTATAAAGGACCTTCATTTTTTAAAATTAAATGTCATACTGATTTGTACGTTGATACAGATCATATGGGTTATCTCTATCGAAATCAAAAAACTTAATTCAGATAATGTGTATCTTTGAAAATGATCCACCTTTTGGAACTTTTGTCTAATTAGAAAGTGTCATGAGAATAGTTATTTGAATACATATATTTTATATCTAGTAGAAATTTGGATTGATATTTCTTACCCTACTAAAACATTTTGCTTCCTTCTTTTGGAAAATTTTATAAATGTTGAAAAGCATACAACTTTTTGAATTTTTACCAAATTTAAAAATGCCATTAGGATAATTTGCAAGTCTTTTTGCCGCATACAAGAAAATTGGACAAAAGTTTCTAAAAGTCATGAAAAATTTTTACTCAAATTTTTGCAAAAGCTCTAAATTTTTCAATTTTTCTTAAAAAAAAAATTAGCTGAGATAGTTTCTAAATATATTTGATATTTCGTAAAGAATTTAAATGGAATTGCCTAACCAATGAAAAAAGTATTTTCTTCAATTTTTTGAATATTTTCCAAATTTTCAAAAGTATATCACTGTTCTAATTTCATCGGAATTGAAAATTTTTGTTTGGATACTTTGCAAGTCTTCTACCCACCTATCTATATATATGCTTAAGCATCTTAACCATCACTTAACACTGAAAAAATTGCATGATTTTCGGAGCCCTTGAGTGACCAAACCTAAAAATCTGTTAAAAACCATAAATCGAAAATTTAAACGATTAACAAGAAGATAAAATTACTTAATTCAAGTCGAAAATCCTGCTTATTTTAAGGTATCACAAAAAGAAGCATAGGCAATATGAAATTTAGAATTACATATGAACATTAAATTAAGGGAATTAGATTCCTGAAATTCAGCTCGGGACTATCTGAATTTTAGGGAGGCACGCCCTTAAATGAAGAATATATGTATACTAAAAGCTAATGTAACCTTAAGTTAATACTCTGTCCTAAGTGAAAATAAGGGTAATATTCAAACTGAAAAATAGAAATTACTCTCGCCTAACTGTCACAACAAAAGGCAAACCAAAAGGCTGCCCATTATAGTGACGAATCCGGGTCGTCGTTTGCTACGCAACTTTCTCTTGTTAGTCCGAAAAAGTAAAAGTTGTTTAACATTGTCAATAGTACAGTTCTTAAAAAATTTCCAGTGTGATTTGCAATTTTTCAAGCGATAAAAAAAACTAAGAACCAAGCAAACATCGCATAATCTACGCAATCAGACAAAGAGAGGCAATTACTTTAATACAATCCTGTTTAAAGCGACCACTCATGACAAAATCGAAATGACAGTCCTCTATCAGAAATCTTGAAAGTTTAAGAGCTTCTTGAAGTGTAGCTTTAAAAGCGTAGCAAGAAGAATTCGTGATTGCAAAAACTTCTCAATTGCCTTTATTAGTTAAAGAAAAGAAACTAAATACAATTTCATGCATAAATAAAAAATGGAAAACATTACAAGACACAAATATAGCACGTATTACAGTTTATTAGAAACTGACCTACGAATGTTTATTTCTGGGAAGATGGATTAGCGTCTTTTGGATCATCGTTTTTATCTCTAAAAAGCTCAATAACATCCCCAACACCAAAAAACTAGGCAGAAAATTCAAAATTTATGATTAAATCAGATAAGAGAAGCAAGAATTTTTTAAGAATAGAAAAAAATACAATTAAATATGACGAAAGTAGATAGTTTCACCTTGTCAAAAGCAAATATTCCTGAAAAAATGAAAATCTTATTAAAATATTGAAAAATGCACTTGTGGTTTATGAATAACGCTTATGAATAATAGTAATACCTAAAGAAGATACAAAAGGTTCGGGAAATCCTAAATCACGCCTCTAAAATCAGGCAGGGTTCGAGGAGAAAATATTCTGCTCGCTCCTTTGGAGTCAAAGCGCTCGTATCTGTGAAGTGCTCGTATCTTTGGAGTTCACATATTTGGAGATTAAGTGCTGTTGAATCATTAACCGAAAAAGGTTTATTTTTAACCAAAATTTTAACTAAATGCTTGGAACTTTAACCAAAAAACAATTAGATTTCAACTTGTATTATTTTTCACCTAAAACTATTGAATACTTTACAAACAAAAAGAATGTGATAAATGAAGTTTAATTTTTGGACTAGAAGCTTTAACCAAGAAAACTACTTTTTAAACAAACAGTACAACTTCTAAACATAAAATTGTATTTTCAACCAAAAAAGATAAAAAGATATTTATGTTAAGTTTTCAACAGGACAGTTTATTCCTCGATAAAAAAATGTGTCTGCTGCGCGGGCTTATTCTCATAGCTTTAAGCTAGATATAAAATAACCTGGAAAACAACCAGAATTAAGAATTAAAAATTCTGGAAGATCACTGATATAAGAACTCAACCCTTAAAGTTTAAAGGTTCCTTTGGTAGAGGATTCCATTTTTACTACAGGGATGATAGTTTCTTGGGAACTTGCAACATCGAAAAATCATTATATGTGAATTATTATAAATCTATAATAATTTTCCTTGAAAACTATTTCGCTATTGTTTAAAATAGAACCTGTTTTTATTTGATTCCGCAAAAGACTAGCTGGGATATTACCAAACAAAAATTGAAGCCTTGGCTACACATAATACATCCATTTCTTATTTTTACATGTAATTACAAATTGCACGTAATATTTTAAAATAGCTGAGGACAACAATTTTTACCTTTAAGCTTTTTTTAATTGATTGGATGACATGGAGAATCACGGGTAACATGCTGTATATGAAAATTGAAGAAGATTTGACGTAAGCGGCCTACTGGAACTACACCCATTTCATGTTTTGTTATTTGGGTAACAGTTCCGCTTCGCATGTTAATTTTTACCCGTTCTTTAGCGACACTGCGAGGATTATATTTATATATTCCAGCAAGATAATTCCTACTCTCCAATATTGCAAAGACATCGCCAGAAACTGTTGTTAATACAATTAGTTCTTGGATTGGTACAGGTCCATAGCGATTCTGTCCTTCAAGTAATAAAAGTGGTTCATCTACGGGAAAAGTGTATCTTTGAAGTTCGAATATCTGGTCCGGATACTTTATAGGAATAAGCCGAAGAAACTGAAGCTGGTCAAGTCCATATCCAGATCCATCAGAAGAAGGAAGCATGGTGGGTAGATACTTGCACCTACTCGTAGAAGAAGGACCTGACTTAGAACCACGTGGTGTGTCAGCATAAGAAAGAGATCTGGCGAACAAAAAATTTAGATTTTTAAAAGTTGAGCCAATGAAACTGTAAAAACCAATTAGAGTCTTCAATCCTGCCAAAAAACAGTTATGTACAAGGACAATCTTCAAGAGGAAATCTCCTTCTAGCTCTTTTACCTTCAACTTTTTCCCAAAATCTACGTCAGAGAAAGGAAATATGCGAATTTTCCTACTACCAATCATAGCAATTATCTAATAGTACTGAATTTTGCACATCCCCTTGTCATTCGATTTTTGAGTTTTGATCCCTAGGTTGTAAAAAGAATATCAAGTTTAATTCAATATCGATCTATCCTCTAACGTGCGAATAAGTCTCAATCCTTAACAAAATCAATCCTTTAAATTTCAGTGCGATAACTGTTTTGTTACATCCTGGATTAGTTTTATTGTCTTTTGAAAATATACGATTTAAATTAATCTAGGAGTTAACCTATTAGTTTTCTTCTTAAAGTTATGAGCAGTAATTTTCCACAATTTACTATAAACCAAATTAACTAAAAATGAGATTTGACGATAACTCTTTTTTTTCAAAGTGACTCACCGATGTTTGTAGTTTACATGCTCTACTATATAACTATGCAATAATTGACGGCGAGAGCCTACTGGAGTTTCCTGGATTTCATCTGCGGTCAGTAGGGTAATCCTGCCGCTATTGATGTTTATTTTTGCCCGTCCTCTTGATTCAAATTGAGGATTATATGCATATATTCCAGCAAGAATATTAGTACTGTTTAATATTGCGAAGACATCGCCATCGAGTGTCGATAATACAATTTGTTCTTGGGTTGGTATGGGTCCTCTGATCAATACAATTGGTTTATCTGTAGGAAAAGTGTATCTTCGAAGCCCGAATTGCCGTTGTGGATTTTTATTGGGAATAACCCGAATAAATTCAAGTTGATCAAGTCCATAATCGAGTACATTAGAAAAAAGAAGCCTGGTAGGTGGAGTTAAATACACGGTTGGCAGTGACCTAGATCTTGAACGAAGAGAAGGCTCGGCATTAGAAGAAGACCTGATTGAAGATTCACGTCTAGCAGGCGAATGTTGTCTGTCAGAAGCAGAAGAAGATGGGTCGTCACGAGGAACTCCAGGAATAGGGGCACCATTAGGTAAGCAATCGAACTCTAAACTTAATTCTGTAAGAATAAACAAACGATTACATTCTTTCAAGAGCTAATCTTTTTGCATTAATAATAGTAATGTAGTAGATCCACAACTGTACGTTCTGTTTCCAGAATGTATTGTTCAATAGTGATGCTTTTGTATTTCATTCTTTTATATTAGGGCTGATGTTCAAATAGAAAGTAACAATTAATCTTGTATTGACTATTGGTTAATCATACTTAAAAAATTTCAGGTATTAGTACACAGCGACCATTTTAGTTATGTAAATGTATTTATGAATTATACACTTTAATTACCTCTTTGAACTGACACCAAAGTTATACAAATTATAAAACTATGAAAAACTTCTATGTTCCAAGACGTGTACTAATCTCCAATGTAGCGCTTAATCTTACTCCGAAAATCCCCCCTCCCAATCAGAGGTTTTCATAGTTAGATATACCGACATAGTTCTGATTAATGCCGGTCCCGTTGCCCCGTTCATGCATTCTACTCTGGGCAACATTAAACAAATAATTGCCAAAAGGCAAGTAATTCGCGCTGGTAGAATTGTTTTAGGCCTCGCCTGACTTCCTCCCGGGAACATGAAACATACTTATATGAATTTGAGGTGATGCGATTCCGCTACTAGAATAATTGCGATTACGGAATGGGTCTCGCTCTGCCCAGCCAAATCAGGATTCGCTTTGCTAGACGGTCCCAGGAAGGATCCGCAAGTTTGTCTTGTTCCTCGTCTCTCGGAGAAACCTTTTTTTTACGGGAAGAGGGGGTGCTAGATTTTTAGTGGTAGGCGTGCCTCGAGCGGGAGTTCTCTCCCCGCTGTTGTTCGGCCTGATACCCCCCCCCCCCCATACTCTTGCGTAATATTGAGCAGGTCAACCTGTCAGCTGACACTCTGACGTTTCGATTGACGCTCGGATAGGATTACTCCTATCTGACGTCATTCTTAGCTAGGGCGTGATTAACTATTAAGGACGCAAAGAAATTCGGGAAACCTGTTTATACGATGAAATCGCCAAGACCGTGGTTTTGCGAGACTATAGGCTCCCGAGATGATACATCATTCTCGTAACGAGATTAAAAACCTTAGATATTTGCAAAGGAGATCACTTCCTAAGAATGTGCGGGAATATACAAGCGTGTTGCGAATTCAATGCCTAGTTGAAGGACCTCATACATCTGTTGCATCAGTGTGGATGGCTCGCAAAGGTCTGGCCTGGGCTGACTAGGTATATTAATCATATCTCCACGGCTCTGCCTTTAAACCTACTTAATTTTAAATATTTAATGTTTAATCCTATTGTGGAATCGGTTGTTGTGCTGGGCCGATTTTTCGTGTGAACTGAAAAAATAATTCTGTAACTTCGACACGGGTAATGTTTTGTATAAATGGTCCCTCTTCTGTCGTTTATCTCTTCGAGTTAAACTGAAAACAACTGGCGGTCATTATGACAATTTTGGTGTTGGATTACGTATCCTGACCACTCTGGAGAGCAGTGTTGTAATTACGTTAGACTCGCATAGGCAATTTCAGAAAAAAACTATTGATTTCTAGAGGATAACTGCGATTATGCCTCGGCCTGCTGGTATTCTCTACCAAATGGTGAATTTTTTAACTGAGATTATACGTGGATGAAAATTTTTCTCAAGGAGTATAGTGGTTAAAATCAAATAGAACAACTGCACTTGTGTCACTGGGGAGTGATCGCGATCTCGTCCTAGCTTTGTAAGTTAATTTTGCTTATGAATTAAATACCAGGAAGTATTTTTTTTTTATTTAAGTAATCAATATTGAAATAGGAATAAAATAAAGCCAGAGAATCAATATATTATATTAAAAAAATATAACAAAACAAAGAGATCTCACGCCTTTCTTGTTTTCATTTTAAAAGGCCTCAATAAAATTAGTAATAGGTAAGGGCATTAATTCCATTTTTTAATCTGTTTTAGGATAAAAATTTATTTTAATTGATTTCATTCCTGTACATCGTAAGTTAATTTTTGCTTTAAAAGTGTACATTGTCCTATTTAATAATTACAACCAAAAGGGTTCGGCCAATCCACCTTTGAACAACCCAAACATAAATATATTAATTTATGAAAATAACATTTCCAGATAAAGTTCTAAAATTAGCTGGAGATAATTCATATTCCTTAAAGAAAGGAATCGAGTAAACACAATTGCAAAGTGTAACAAGTAATTTCGCTCATTAAAGTCTCAGTATTAAAGCTGCGCTGCAAGTAGGAGTGAAAGCAGCTGCGCGCGATGCGCAGGGTGTGCGTTAGTCGCTTAGGTCTCAAAAACAAAAACGTTTGCATCCAGAGCAGAACTCTTTCGGATTCGTTCCCGCGCACCGACAGCCGCAAAGTCAGCACAGTCTGAGAGTTTCCATGTACTTCACTCGAAAGATAGATTCTGATTAAAATTTATAAAATTCTTGAGATAGAATTCGATATAATTTCCGCAAAATGAGATTTTATAGAGTTTTAATAAGAAAATATTAATGAAAGAGTATTATGTTTCTGTACAAATAGGATTAGTCAAATCTTTCGTAATTCCGAAACATATGATTTTAATTGAAAGCATACTTATTTAACAATTCCTTCAGTAAATATATAGTAATTATATAGTATTATATATTCACCAACGGAATTGAGGGTGACCACAAAGGTGTAGACTAGAGTATAAACGATCCACATATTTTGCATCTAAGGGAAAACTGAACGATTCGTTAATGAAGAATATTGTTAGAGATGTATCACTCGAAAGATAGATTCTGATTAAAATTTATAAAATTCTTGAGATAGAATTTGATATAATTTCCGGAAAATGAGATTTTATAGAGTTTTAATAAGAAAATATTAATGAAAGAGTATTATGTTTCTGTAGATTTAAATTTAAGAAATTAGCTGGGTTGAATTATATAAGATAGAATTTAAATTAGAGCGCAGAAATTGTTATTTGCGAAAACATTAAAACAGTTAAAAAAATTATGTATATGTTAGGGTATTATACATTTGTAAAATAATAAAGAATTTGGGCAACAATGCATCTGATTAATGTTCTTGTATTTCATTAGACTATATATCACTCATGATATCTTGATTACCTCAAAAGAGGATAGTTGGGGAATAATAAAGCAGAAGGTCATCCGAATATTTGATTCTTATCGTTTTATTTGTCAGTTTTATCGCTCAAGTGATAAGATTTAATTGAAGGTAATTGAATTGAATGCTAGAAATACTGAAATTCTACTAATACCATTTTGCACTCTAACAATAGTTTAAAAAGAAGAACGCATAGCAAATAAAAAATGGTAGATGCAGAGAGAAACAAAAATTATATATTTACCTTATTATT
Organism: Druon quercuslanigerum; assembly: GCA_010014905.2. Lineage (NCBI taxonomy): Eukaryota > Metazoa > Arthropoda > Insecta > Hymenoptera > Cynipidae > Druon > Druon quercuslanigerum. The sequence continues at coordinate 19,479 of JAAAKG020217017.1, forward strand.
GATTTGGAAATAGTTTAATCATGTTGAATTTCTTGTTATAATAAATAACTTTACATAATAAATGCACATAACGTCAAAGTAGTTTAATTATATTCAAAATTATTCAACGTATTCTTCAGAAATTAATAAGAGAATTAATTGTTATTGACTGTCATTTTAGTTATGAAAAATCATTAGACAAATCCAAGATTTTATTATCCCTCGGCAACGTGAAGTAATAAAAAGCAAATCCGATTTAACGTTACGTCACTTTCTTATGTATTATAAACTGATTTTAATTGAAAGCATACTTATTTAACAATTCCTCCAGTAAATATATAGTAATTATATAGTATTATATATTCACCAACGGAATTGAGGATGACCACAAAGGTGTAGACTAGAGTATAAACGATCCGCATATTTTGCATCTAAGGGAAAACTGAACGATTCGTTAATGAAGAATATTATTAGAGATGTATCTAAATAATATTCTGATGATTCAATAACGATTATATATGTTACCTAAATCGTTATCTTGTTAATTACGGATCTCAAACTTGGCCTTCTGAGATAATTATGTTTATATTTCATAAATCAGTTCTTAGGAATAAATGCCTCCACCAAATCTACTGGGGCAAAAATAAAGCGATTTGGAAAACATAATTTTGATAAAAATTGAAGGTTAAACCTGAAATAGAGTCAAGATCTACTGATACGCAAAAAGCATGCCACATTCTCTTTCCAGGTACCTTTATCTTCCATTTTTCTCCTACATCCATCCCATACATGATCCTATGTTTTCTTCTCCTACTCACATATTCTGCTTTTTTTACTCTATCTTCCCAATAGATCCCTCCGGTTACCTTATTTCCCAATGTAATTTTGCTACTCTGGTACTTCGTCTCTCTTCCTAATCCATTCTTCAATACTTTGGTATTCTTTTCTCCGTCTCTTCTTAAAATCTTTGATTTTTCTCCTCTTGTGCAGTACATTATTCCATTTTCTTAACTTCTTTCTAACTTTCTTCATCTCTATACATTCCTAATCCCATCCTTGTCTAATCTCTTCTTCGCTAACTTTCTTTTTGCTTGTGCACTCAAATAATCCTTTTATTGCTTTCCCTTCTATTGACCAACCCCCTTTTACTTCACTTTATTTTCACTCGTTCGTCATTTTCAACAAAAAACTAGAACAAAGATTGGATATAAAAACTAAAAATCAATAAATGTTCAGTTTGTAAGGTTCTCTGCCTGTCGTGTATTAAAAATATAACTAGTACTCGGAGAAGAAATAAGGATGGTAATTTTTAGTAAGACAATCAATTTATTTAACTCTCTTCACATGCGTTTCTACATAAAACGGATCACAATTCTAATTTCTAGTCCTCTTCGTGGGACGTTTTTGCTCGAGACTTCTAAGTCTTTATATTTAAAGTCATCGGTTGACTAAGAGCCGGTACTCTTTACATTAATATCGCGAAGGATTTAAAAACATCGGTTAAATAAGAGCCGGTACTCTTTACATTAATATCGCGTAGAATTTTATAAACATCGGTTAAATAAGAGCCGGTACTTTTTTACATACAAGTCACGAAGAACGTAAGTATCGAGGATCGAATCACTCGAGATACTTTATACTTTGCAGATAGTTTCACTGAGTCTTAACTTGGTTAGTGGGAATAGAATTCCCACGCCTGTTCTCGACTTCAGTGTTGCTATACTTTGAGAAAGCTAAATGAAGCTGGAGCCAAGCTCGACAGACTTCCCTTTAGTCTTCTCTAACGAAAGTACAAAGTCCTTCGGCGAGGATGGCTACGTTAGAGTCCTAACACCCTAATTTGCTACCCGAGAGAAAGTGCCTACCTCTGTGAGTTCACATCAGAGGTGGGCGGTACAACCACCCAGTCCACGCGATAATTTTCACAGAGAATGAGTTTACCCTAGCTTCAGGGACTAAGGGTTTTAATCTTAGCCCTGAGACTAGTGTGAAACTAGTTCACTCTCGCTCGCCAGCGAGCCCCCCCAATGCTAAATCAGGCTCAGCTTCTTCTTTGTAAAGGAGAACTCCCCGTGTACACCCCTGCGTCTCGCGGAAAAGTGTGGGCGGTACGCTCGCGACTGCGCTCTACGCGGCGTCTAGAGACTGGGCCCGATATTCGGCTAGGTATCAAGGGTTGCGTGTTGCAAGGGGATGGATAGTTACCTTACAAGTTCATACAATAGACGAATTTTCAATAGTTGAATCCTCAGGACAAAAAATTCTAAATTGAAATCAAAAAGTTGTAATTTTAATTTTCAAATCAAAATGAGAAATTTTCAACAAAATTTTCGAGTTGTTAACAGGAAAAGATTTTTAAGATTTCAGATGTTTCAGATCATGAAATGATTTCTTGAATTTTGTATTTTAACTTCGTCTTTTTAATTTCAAAAATCATGTCCTTTGAAATTGCTTTTATCTTTTTAGTTAACCCTTTCAGGGGCACATTTTTTACCTGCACATATATTTAAAGTCATAGGTGATATAAGGGTTTTCGGGGTCGC